>RJWM01028397.1:0-25692 GCA_004363535.1 Dasyprocta punctata
TTTTTTTTTTTTTTTTTTTTTTTTTTGAGATGAGGTCTCAGTATATAGTTCAGGCTGGCCTTGAGTTGATATGTATTCTGGCCTCAAACTCACAGAGATCCTCCCGCCTCAGCCTCTGGAGTGCTGGAATTAAGACATGTGCCACCACACCCAGCTGATTCCTTATTCTGGGCAACAATAAATTTAGTACACCTCTTTGTTCCTCATCACTTACTCTTTAAAAATTTCATTAACTTACAGGTTTCAAATATTTCTTTCCCATTTTTAAAATTTCCTTCTTTAAAGATAACAACTGTGCAAGTACTGACATTCCTTTTCCATTATTTTCTATCCAAAATGTTCTATCTTATCACATATCACATACATTTAAAAATTAATTTTTTCTTATTCCTTCTTCCATGTCTTTCTATGTAGCGATATGTTCTTCATTTTGCTTACAATTTTGTCTTCACCTCTTTGATGACTTTTCTACGTCTCTCTTGAGATGACCCACCGTATTTTGTCTTCTCATGTGATCTTGCCTCTCTTTCTGAGTTCTTGTCTCTCACTTTTATCTCTTTTATTTGTAGAGATTATTAGTTTGTGTATGTGTTTCTTTCAATTGGCAGTGAAATATGTGGTCAGAATATTCTTCTATTTTGTAACAACATTTTTCGGGTGAGCGGTCATAAATTTTTATTCTTTTGTTATTTTTTTATTCTTGAAGTACTTTGTATTGATCTAATGCTTATCAAATTTTTCTTGATTATCACTGAACCCCTGGGCTGACTATTTGTAGGAGTACCTTTACTGTTAGCAGATGGATAACGTAGCAGATACTTACATCACAATCTACAATGCCACAGAATAGAAAAACTCTTGCAAATGTGATTCATAGGTATAATTGTTCACAAAACCTCCATCAGTTGCTTCTCTCTACCAAATCCATCCTGTGGCATTTCTGCCAGCATCTCTGACTCACCCGTTTCCAACATCCATTATTACAAACACAGGATGTGGTTTCTGCTCTTCCAGTATAGCCGTCACCTCTGGGAAAAGCTGGTGCTTCCTGAAACAGCTGCTCCCCACTTCTCCTTGCCTCTTCTCTGTATCTCTTACATCACTTCTCTGTATTTTATGCTACTTCTGGTAGCTATTAATATGTATTTTGGGATCTATAAATTGTACATGTCTTCCAATTTCACCTGAAAAGGATTTCTATGGCTTCGACTTTAATTTTTCTTTCCGGATCTTGATAATTTTTAGAATGATAAGAATAAATGCCAACTTAGGAAGCCTTATTCATTCCAGTCAATAAGGTAAACTTTTAAACAGATTCCCCCATTTCCCTTCTCTCCCCTGGTAAGTCTATTTTAGGTATTGGTATTATGTGCTAAACTTTTGAAAACAGGACTTCATATATTTGTCTATCATCTGTTTTCCTCTACCTAATCCTTTTGAAAGAGAATTCTTTTGTGCTAACAAAGCTATACAAGTTCCTGCTGAACTCAAACTGAACCTGCTGTGCCCTGCCGCCTTGTCCTCTGACCCTAGCCTAAACTTTTGAATTCTTTCTCACACTGTCTGTTCCCATGCTCTGCTGTTCCCCACCCAATCTTTTCTTTCCAGACTCTATTTTTGTGCCTGCCATTTCCTCAATGAAAAAGACCTATACTACTTACTTTTCCAATGCTGGACGAAATACCAACACCCACAAACTTAGAAGAAGAGAGGTTTGTTTTGGCTCATGGTTTTAGCGAATTCAGTCTATGGTTGGCTAGTTCCAAGGCAGAAACATCATAGCAGAAGGGAATGGTATAGGAAAACTGTTTAACTCAAGGCAAACAGGTACCTGAAAAAAAGGAAAGAATCAGAAAGAGAGCAAATGGCTGGGACAAGAATGTACCCTTCCAAGTTACAATCCCAGTGATCCTCTTCCCCCAACAAAGACCCTACCTCCTAACAGTTCATTTAAGTCTGAACTCACCAATAGATTAATCCACTAATCATTATAATATGCTTGTGATCCAATCGCCTTGGAAAAGTTCACTTAAGGAGCCGGGCATGGTGGTGCACGCCTGTAATCCCAGCCCTCGGGAGGTTGAAGCAGGAGGGTCATTGCGAGTTTGGGACCAGCCTGGGCTACAAAGTGAGTTCCAGGCCAGCCTGAACTGCATAGTGCGACCCTGTCTCAAAAAATAGAGCTGGTTATTTAGCTCAATGGCATAAGAGCCTGCCTGGCAGGCGAGAGGTTGTGAGTTCAATCGCCAGTACCAACAATAAAGAGCAAAGAAAACTCCACCTATGAGCACTTTAGACTTTGGGAAAATATTTTACATATAAACCATAAAATTCTACCCCTGCCCCCCAAAAGTCTCATGTGCATCTCATTATACAAAATGTATTAACTCTAACCTTAGGAATTGCCAAAATCCTAACAGTTGCAGCATTAGTTAAAAACCCAACTCCAAAGTCTCCTTTGAGACTCCAGGATCACTCTTAGCTGTGAGTCCTGTAAAAGTCAAAAGGAAGCTTAAATACTTCCCACATATGGCAGAGCAGCTTTCCAAGTTGCCAAACTCAAACTCATCCTGCTATGCCAGGCTCCCTGTTACCTGGCCCCAGCCTGGGTTTTCAAATTCTTCCTCACTATTCCTGCTCCTGTGCTCTACTTTTTACTCAGTCTTCTCTTTCTGTCCTCCTGATTTTGTTCCTGACATTTCCTTGATGCAGAAAAGCCCTTTCCCTCCCCCTTACTTTACATGAATGCATCACACTACTGAACCCCCAGCTGAAAATAATTTTTCTTTTCCTCTGAACCCCTGTAATAATTTTTCCAGACTTACCTTCGAGCCTTTGTCTTTCTTTCTGACAGTACAGTTATATTCACATTTCTTGTCTTCCATCCTAGCATAAAGGCTCCAGAGAGAATAATTCTGCCTGATATATCTTTAGTTTCCCACAAAAACATCCAACACAATGAAAATACTCCATAAATATGTGTTGAATGAATGAGGTCAGTCTCAGTACTTATTAAGAATAGAAATAAATACTGCTTTAAAGATTAATCATTTCACTGGGCTTCAGCGACACCATTATTCTATAAAGTAAGGAATTGGGATTTTACTGAGATTTGGTCTTTTCATGAAATAGAATTTTTAAAGGAACCATTCTTTTTTTTTTTTTTTTTTTTTTTTTTTTTTTTTTTTTTTTTTTTTTTTTTTTTTTTTTTTTTTTTTTTTTTTTTTTTTTTTTTTTTTTTTTTTTTTTTGCGGCACCGGGGATTGAACTCACAGCCTCACGCCTTCCAGACAGGTACTAAGCCACTGAGCCAAACTCCCGGCTACCATTCATTATTGAAGGAAGCAACTGAGCTCCAGCTCCCTGTGGCTTTGCAGGTCCACACCTTTGCTTCTGCTGTGCAATTCCCCGTTTCCTGGGCAAGTGTTTCCACCTTCTCTATTGCCATGATCCTTTCAAGGGCTCACCTACACCTGTCCTTCCCTGAAGGCTTCTCCAGCCTCCTATAACTCAAGGACATGTTTCCTTATGAACCATTGGAACAAATTTATTGACATGAAGAACTTAGCAGGAATTATTATGTGTGTTACTGGTATGAATAAATTTCTTGTCTTCCTAAGTACTGGATTCTTTGAAGGCAAAAATGACAGCTTACATCCTTCATGCTAAACTTGAGTAATTGGATCATATTACAGTAATTCTACTATGAAGCTTTCAAGAAGCTTAGCTCAACCCTATACACATCTCCCCCATTAAGAATCACCATAGAAAATCTGGTCACAACATGGAAGGCACATACTTCTTCAGGTGTCCACATACAAAGCCAAGTGTGACAGTTAACTGATTGTGTCAATTTGCGTAAGAAACCCCCAACTAAACTGGATCAGCGTAGTTCTGGTTGTGGAAGACCCACCTTCCGGAGGACAGTCACAAGGATGGTACAAAAGGGAAACAAAGAAGGAAGCCTACTTCTGTTTCTTCGGAGGAGCTCCAGACTTCACCTGCACTAGGGCATCGACTTCTGGCTCCCAGTGCAGACTCCTCAACTTCCAAAGCAGATCTTTCATCACAGACCCTTCAACCTCCTGATTTGGGCTCACTCAGGACCTGCAATGGAGTCCAGACCTTTGACTAGATCCTTCCAATCCCCAGCGTGCACACAGACCTTTTGCACTCTTCTACATCTGACTCTGTGGGCGGCCATTGTAAACCAATCTCAAAATTCTTACATATTTGTATATCTTGCTTTAAATCTGTTTCTCTAGTAAGCACTGACTGATTCAGCAAGTATGCCATCAATTTTTTCCTTCTGCATTTTGGTCTGTAAGGCTCATGGGTAGGTGAGCATTTCTGAGGCTCTCAATCCAAACCTCAGTCACAATGTAATGAACCTGGAAAAAGCACCCTATGCTGGATTCTGGCAAACAAAGTTCAGCTGATCACCATTCTGGCCATCAAGATGAACAAAGAAGAGGCAGGAAAGCAGGAGATACAGAAAGTTAGAAAAGAAAAACCATGGAAGAGTTCATTCCTTAGAACAAATAGGGTGTGCCTGTATGCCATGAAATGACCCTTCTCTCCTCAGTTGTAATATCTACCCCCTTGCCGTATTGCATGCCAAGTTCCCAAAAGAAAAGAGTAAGTTGCAATTGTGCAAAATACAGCAGAACCCAAAACTTGACAGTACCTGAAATCAGTACATAAACAGAGAAGTGTAAGTCACACATTCCCTGGCAGTGGTACTAGGGCAAATTTTTCTGTCAATAGAAATAAAAATAAAGCTAAACTGTGAGTGCCACCTGGTGGATATCTTTACCACTGCGTTCGATTCCTCCAGTGCAAGAGACTAGGGTAATGCTGAGGGTGGACAACACTCAAATGGACATGATCTTCTGCGATGTCCAAACCGCAGTCTCACTAAGGGGATTGTGTCATGTCCTTAGGGCATGGAGAACTGGGGGTAGGTTTTGAATCTCCACCCTCAGAACTCGATGTGAGCAGTAGGCAACTCAGGGAAACAAGACAGGGGACTGCTAGTAAGAGGAAAGTGGTGATGACATTAACTTATACAGAAATGAAAGCCCTGGTGTGCATACAGGTGTATATATACATTCATTCATTCATACATAAAATCCAGAGGGACTCTTTCTCTCACCAACTCCTGCAAGAGGTGCATTTTATACCGTCCCTTTTTCTGACCTCAGTGCCCCTCAGGATGTCCCTCTTTCTTGACATTCATATCAACCTGTGTAAATTCTGGAGTGAGTGACTGTCAGTGCTATGGCAAGAAGAGTGTGCTATGATCTGCCCATGTCTTGACAGCCCTCTAAAGATATCCCTAGAAACATCATATCATTCCCCCATTTTACTTTCTATCCTAGTCTGTGACAGGGACTTAACCATGTCATGAGAGTTGGAATTGCTAGTCAAGAGTGCAAGAAAGGCTGAAACTAGACTCTTCGGTTCAATCTTCAAAATGCTTCAGTCTAGCAGCTGCTGTTCTGGACAAGCTCCTTGGTGAGAGAATCAATGACACAGCATTTATCTTCCTGACAGAACGGCCCCCTAGGAGGCTGTTTGTTTTTGTGCTGCCACTGCAGCTGAGGAAGATGTGACTTAGATTCCTGCCCCAACTCAGTGACTTTGCAAAGGGACCGATTTTCCTTGCCACAATGACAAAATTGAGGCCAATGACAGGGCAGGAGCCGCAGGATTGCAGGTCTTGTGGCTAGACAAAGGTGCTCTGCAAAGCCAGGCTGGACAGCCCAGGCTAGATCCTTCTCTTCGTGGACCAAGGTGCTGGCTCCCTTCCGTGTGCACAACTCGAACTGCTTGTCAAAGAGGAGTCACCGCCTGTGTCAGACGGACTCTGAGTGCGTCCCAGCCCAGGTATCGGCCAGCCCTGACACCTGTACGTCTCTTCACCTCTTTGGGTCTCATAATTTCCCTTTATAAAATGTGAGTAATACTGCCTTTCTCATAGAATTCTTATGAGAACTAATGAATACAACAGTGTGCAGCACAAGTAGGACTCAATATTAATTCTCTTTACAATTGTTAACTCAGAAAAGAAGCAAAGCAGCTATTAGTGTTTGTGTTATATACGTGCTTCCAGATTTTTTGCACATGCATAATAGCAATGAAAATTATTTCTTTGAACATCAGAACATTTTTAAAAAATGAAACACTTGTCTTATTTTAATTTATTTAAAGTAATTAGCACTTAGGTTCATTGTTTTCATAATTTTTCCTTGTGTTATTTTAAAGAGACAATATGCTACCCCTATAATACATGAATGCAGCCAGACATTTCAGAAACTTTAAAGTGTTTGGCAAAAAACACCTTATATTTTGTTCAAATAACACTCCATAAATAAATAAGATGAATATGCGTGTGTATATATATATATATATATGATTATTTTTCTTTCTCAGAAATAGGAACATTTATTATACACTTCAATGTGTTAGAAATACTTTTGTGCATTTTCTAAATTTATTTAAGAAACAGTAAACTTTACTGTTCCTGGTATACAGTTCTATGAATGTTAACAGGCACATAGAGTCATAGATCCGCCACTGTAATCACACTGAACAAAGAGTCCCAGTATTCCCCACAAGACTCCTTCACACCATGCCTTTGGAGCCATCCCATTCCTCATTCTCAGCTCCTGGCAACCCCTGGCCTATGCCCTATCCCTGTAATTTTGCCTTTTCCAAAATGCCATAGAAGTAGATCCATACACTATGCCTTCTTTAGGATGTAGTTTTTTGCTACAATAAATGTGAGATTCATCCAGGCCCTTGTGCGTATCAGTTTACCTCCTGCCTCGACTGCTGCACAACATGGTCAGCCGAGCTATTCTATGAACCATCCTTGTCAGTTTCCCTGCACCTGCAAACTAGAGAATACAGAAGTGATTAATTTATAAGTAGCCATTTTAAGGGTCTTTGAAAGGCAGAAACAAATGAATACATGGTCCTTGGTCTTAGGTTATCACCCCAGTGGTTGGCTAGCACCAAACCAGCCATATCCCAAAAGTGAGGAACACAATAGCTAAAAATAACATTGAGGTTTGGAAAACAGGAAGATTATTGGACTCTCAAGGGAGACTCATGGACTAAGTGAGCTTGAAGTGAGGTCTAAAGTACAAAGAAGCTTTGGGCAGGTGGAAAGGACTCAGGAGAGAGCAGCTTGTGCCAAGACTGGAAAGTTGGGCAGGAAACTTCTGCCATACACTGATGGAATCTGGTATACAAGACAGATAGGCCACCTGTGTGGTCCACAAAGAGTGCGGGCTGACTGGTGGGATGTGAAGCCTGGAGAAAGCCAGAGGCTGGATAAAGAGGGCCACTAGGCCACTGTGAGGACCACAGATCTACATGGACAGTGATGGAGCTGTGGAAGGATTCTGCACAGAAGACATTCACAATATAACACATGTACTAGTAGGGTCACTTCCTATAGGGTCAGAGGCAGATGGAAAGAAGCAGGTAGGAGACTGTTACTACAACACAGGTGTTAAATCATGATGACTATGCCAAAGGGAGGATAGAGGTAGTGACCCGTGGTCAGAATCTGAATGTATTTTGACAGTAGAGCAAACAGAACTTGCTAAAGCAAGCAACTGAAAGAATAGAATTGCCATTCTCTAAGAAGAGAAGATGGCAAGAAGAGCAAGTGTGGGTGTAAAATCAGTAGTTGACTTTTGATGTGTAGGGTTGAAGATGCTTTTCATCCCTATATGTGTACGGTGAGTAGAATCAAGGAAGAGGTTAGGGCAGAAAACATAAATTACAGTGTCATCTATGCATTGAACAAACAAGAGCATGCATAGGATGAGCCAGACATGAAGACTAAGTGGGGGGAAAGGCCATTAGGATGCCACTGCAGTGACCTGGGTAGAAAGCGACAGAGGACTGACCTTGGAATAGAAGGAAGTGGTTCTGAAAAACATCGTGTGATGGTTCTTTAGCCTTGAAGATGAAGGCAGAAAGTCCCAATTTAATCTTGGATGATTTCAAGACTGGCATTGCCTTGCTGGAAATAGTTATTTCTGAATCTAGTATTTTACAAGTGATGAAATTACATACTTTATATTATGCAAAAGGAATTCATTGAATATTTTTGTCTTAGCAGAAAGAACATGAGACTTCTCTGCCTTGGTGTTTTAGCATCAAATGGTGATGCTTGCTCAACTCCAGTGCCTGAAAAGTACCTCTTCCTCTGCTAAGAAATAATAATCTTGAACGGTCTAACTCTATAAACTATCTCAAATTGTTGCCAAAATGTGCACTGTCCAGAGTTGGAATAAATTCAAATTTAAATGTCCAAGTTCACTTTCCTGCTTTAATAAATATCCTTGAATATTTCAGGCTTGAGCATGATTTCCCAAGGCCTCAAAATCAGCATCCTAAGTATCACTGGCCTCATGCCCCATGGAAAGAGGCAGGATTGAAAAAGTCTGCTCCATGGAGTCTAGGATTTGCACTCACAGTTATGAACTGTTTGGTTTCTATTTTTAAGATTCCTCTTGCCTTAACACAAGCTAATTATGTCTTAAATAACTCTTAAGATGATACATATTCTTTCAACTGAGACTTTTTTCCTCCATGGAGGATTCTTAGGCTTCTTGCCTCAGGAGACAGTCAGTCATGTAGTCATCCACAACGGAAACTTCAGAGCCAACCTCTCTCCCCGTAGCACCTCAGCCAACAGTTCTGCCACTCCTCCCTCCCTTGACTGGTCCATCCATTCTCTCCACCCTACCCTTGCCACTGTCTCTGAGGAAACTTTCCCACCTGGACTACAGCCGCAGCATATAATTGACTTGCCTCTCTGCATTCTCTTCTATTCCAACCTCCACTATTTCCAGAATAACCTCTTAAGCATTGACAATCCTACTGAAAATCTGCAGCAATGTCCCCTTCACTTAGAGGATGAGATCCCAACTTCTTAGCACCTCCAGTTCAAATGCAGATTTCTTCTCCAATATTCTTTTCACAGAATCTTTGCAAGCACAAGACCTCCCAGCCATAGAACTACTTCCAGTTTTCTTGAACAGCTCTGGCCTTCTTGCTTTCGTTTCTTTACCCATAACCTTCTTATGCTTTGATCAGTCTGTTACCTCTCCCTGCTTTATTATCCATAAGGGCCCAGTTAGAACATTCATGTCTTTGGTTTGTCTCTCCATCCATTCCCCAATGGTGTTAAACCCAGTAGTTTTATCCTTCCCCTCCTACAACACTCTTGCCTTCCCTCCATCCTATGCCATATTCCACTGAGTCATAATTTGGGACTAATGCCCTTGATATATGTGTTCCCATGTGCACATGAGCATACAAGCGTATACTCATGCACACATATGTAATAGGGAATCTGTCATCCATCTGTTTATCCCCTGTGGCTAGCTTATCACTGGAATACAGTGAACATTCACAAATCCCCAATTAAATTAATAAATCAAAATTTGAGGCTTATTAAGTCCTGACCATTTGAGGTATTAAAGAGCAATATAATTGGCCTTTAATCCTTTAGAGAGTCATTCAGTTTTTCCCCAACAAAAGCCCTTCATTTGAAATTTTCCACATGATACCTTCCATAGATAGAATCAAGCTAGGACCCACAGCAGAGGTATATAAACTCTACCCATTACAAGCCAACAGTGTAAGTGGTGAATTTTATACTTCCATTTTGGATTCTTGGAACAAACTGAAAAGTCTCTTTAAATCTAGAGTCTGTTTGTGAGTAAAGAAATTTGCCTAGTAGATATTTGTACAGAAGTCTCAAAATCCCTATTTTGCAATCATGAGCTGTTGAAGCATGCAGAAATCACGGAGCAGGGGCTGTAGTTTACACTGTCACAGAGGCTGCCTATCCAAAGACTGAAGAGAAGTTGCCCGTGCAGATTTGGAGAAGTGCAAAGAAGACCTTTATGCTCTCAAATACCCTCCATCCTGGTCATACTCCTTACTCTCTGCAGACATAAATACCCTCTTGAGAATCCACATAGTCTTTCCAATCTCAGATGTTCCTAAGGGGCAGGCAGAGCAGTAAACTTCTCCCACCCAGCGTGAGAATTGCTATCTCCAGGACAGGAGGTGCACTGTATGGCACAAGGGCACAAGAGGAACCTGAAAACAGAAGTGGTGCATCAGAGTCACTTTACCTTACCTTCACAACCACGCCTGTGCCAGTTCTCTGCACCATCTGCTTTTGTTAATAACAAGTGTCCTTAAACAGGAGGAGTCTTGCTAAGCAAAAATACCTGAAATTTTTATATGTAATTTGTTTAAACCAACAAATCTCTCATGACTTCTGCAGGCCAAGGTCTGGGTCTGAATAAGGTCTTAAAACCAAGTGAATCAACTCTGGATGAAGAGTTCTAAAGTATGTGCTTTCCGCAGGAAATGAAATCTCTTTCAAAGGCATGATTATTCTTGGCACTTCCATGAACCTGTCATTTTCCCCCCAGAAGACAGAGCAAGTCTGCTTTTCAGGAAATGATACTATCCAATTTATAAGTGCACATGACTCTGCTGCAGTCTCCAGGGTGCCCAATAAAGCTGATTTGCACACTGATCTCCAATAATGCCCATGAATAATACATGAATAATGCACATTTCAAACATGTCCTGAATAGCAGTTTAAGTAGAAATAGGTGGTGTTATGTCATGTTTTCCAGGGCAAAGGTTCAAAGTGTGCAGGAAACAAACAGATGAAGAACAGGATGGGGGCAGGGTGAGGAGCTCATCAGAGAATTGGGGTATTGCTGAAGAGATGTGCACAGCAGAAATTGCTCAAGATAGCAAAGGTAGTGGTTTTGCAGAAGGTTTTGGCAACAATAAGGCATTGACTGTGTCAGTGTGCAGTTCGATAAAACCACAAGCTGAAACAGGCAGTTCCTGATCAGGGAGGACCTGACAGAGGTGGCAGAGCCTAACAGAAGGAGAGGAAAGCATATACCATATCAGAAAAGATTAGAGGTGATCCCCTGGTGACCTTCAAACCCTAGGAAACACCTACCAGTGACTCAGCATGATGAAATTTCTACTGACTTCTACAAGCAATCGAAGCTTGCTTGGTAGATCACATTGTCCAAACCGATCACTGCTCCTGGTGGATGTGTATGCAGGTACGGTCCAAGGATGTTCTCCTAAAAAGGAGACAAGAAATGCATCTCAGCCCGGGCAAGCTATTGGCATCCTTCCACAGAAAATCATTTTAGAATATTTCAATGAGACATAGGCTGATTGGATAGGCAGAATTAGATGCGTTGGTTAATCTTTATCGGCAATCGGATTGGCTTGAGAGGTGCTTAGGAGATTAATCAAGCACATTTCAGTTGTCTCTGACAGGGTGCCAGAGCGTGACCTTGGGGACTTTATCTGGCCCATGGTTCCTTTTTCTCAGGCATTCATCATCACACTCTGCTGTTACCAGGTTCTGGGGTTCTGGGGTCTCCTTTTGGAGATTCTTTCTAGGTTCTTCTTGTCCTGAACAAAGAATTGGACAAAACAAGCACAAAAAGTAGGAGGTTTTACATTTAATATATGTGGGAAAAGAACAGAAACATGCTCTGTAAAGTGAGTATAGACCAATGAAAACTAGGAGAAGAAGGATGCTCTGCAGGGTGAGAGTGGACCTCTGTGAAAAAGAAAGCACAGTGGCCAAGAGCTCATTGGCGACCATCTTTTGTATCTTCCACTTCTCAGGCTGACATCAAGTTAGACCATCCTATCAAAAACGTGCTTGAGTTCCCATAAGAAGATCTGAATTCTGATTGGACGTGTTTTTCTGCACAGGTCCTGGCACACCTATTTGCCCAGTCAACCAGACACACTCCAATCTACCTCCTCACTGTTCTCTCTGTTTCCAGATTGCCATGAGTTGAGCAGCATTTTTTCACTATGGTCTTCTGCAGTGTTTCTACCTTAGAGCCAGCAGACCATAGACTGAAATATCTAAAACAATGAAACAAAATGCACAGTTCTTCTTTCAGTTGCTTATGTCAGGTATTTTGCACTAGAAATGAAAGATTGACTAATAGAAAAAGTAAGAGAAATTAAGGAAAGGTCTTTTACTTGGGAAGGAGACAAAGCACTGGTAGAAAAGATCAGACTGACCCATTATGGGCAGCTTCTACGGATTTGTTGTGTGGGCCAGAATGTGGTTGATCATTACTTTCAGTTCTGGTTTTGTAAGGTGAGACTGGAGAAGTCCTTTTTGCTTAAGGAAGGAATACAGTCTGTGAGATGAGCGCCTCTACTTAGGCCAGTCTCAGTTTTATAAAGGCTCTGCTGGAATTCAAGAAGACAATATGTTTAGGGCAGTGACTGGAGATTTGTAGGTTCCCACTAGTAACTGAATGTCTCTGTAAATCTCTCATGTTAGTGTCCACAGTCTTGAAGAAGCATGAGATTGGTTGTGTAAATTTAGAGCCAATCAACCTTCTGTTTCCAGATTTCAGACAGACACTCCCTAAATGATTAATATGTCTGTAGCCACAGTTGAGCAAGGGTCTGACCCAAAGTTCCAAAGTAATGAAGGAGACATATAATGTGACTGTTGAACTTCCTTCTGTTTTCATTTACCCACAGACCATGTACAGGCCCAAGTGAAGAGACACTGTTGTGTTTTGTTTTGCTTTGTTTTGTTTTTCAACATAAGCTACTTTAGAAGAAAACAAAAATTATGCTTTTGAGTAACAAGTTAAGGACTCAGGAGTATACCTTCTTTTATCACCAAGGTGGTCTCTCATTGTCTTTGAAGCAAGGTATGTAGAACCATCAGTCATGAATCCTAAGTTCATGTTTGTCCTCTCAGATATTCCTCATGGCATCCTACAAGCTCACCACCTGCTCATGGGAGGGCTGGGACACCTTTGACCTCACCATTGACTTGCTCTAGCAACAAATAGTTGCTGTGTTCATGAAGGACATAAAGGAGTCCTTCATTTAGGGGTTCCTTTTTCCTTCTCTTTCTTTTTTTTTTTTTTAACTGGGCATGGTGGTACACATCTATAATCCCAGCAAGTACTTGAGTAGCTGAAGCAGGAGGATCACATGTTCAAGTCCTACCTTGTCAACTCAAGAAGGCCCTGTCTCAATATAAAAAGGACTAGGGATATAGTTCAATGCAAATACCTTTGGTTTTATCTCTAGCACTTCAAAATAAATAAATACATAAATCAATAGTGCTCTGAGAGTGTGGCTCAGTGGTAGAGCACTTGCCTAATTTATGTCAGGTCCTGGACTTAATCCCCAGCTCTGCAGAAAAAAGAAAAAAGTGAAACAAAGAGCCAAAATGGAGCAGGTCACTGTCCCCTTGGTTTTTCATATTGGAAGACACAGCTTGAATTATCCTCTGTGACGCGAGAAGAAGCAGATAGGTATGGAGCAGATATTGAGTATGCAAGTACCCAGCGGCCTCAGTCAGCTGCCAGGAGGAAGCCAGGGGTCTGAGGATGGGTAGGCAGGGATTTTTAATTGCTCCTGCTACCACCCCTGCCCAGAAGGTTAGTACACCCAAGGAGGGGGGAGAGAGTGAGCAACAGCAAGAATCAGATGTTCAGTTCAGGCAAGGAAGAGCAGGGACGGTAAGTTCCAAGATAAGCATCCCACGAACAATGTCGCCCTAAACCTCACAGCAAGGAGGGGTCCCTACTCACATACCAGAGCTTTGATGCACAGCCTTAAACTTGACCACTTTCTTTCTTGCTTGAATTCTCTGCTCAGGGCATCTTGAGGTCCCTCAGGAAGGTAGATCCCTCAGTGCTCAGGGTTGGAGAACAGAGCCAGGGAGAGAATGGCACCCTCCAAAGAATCTGCACAGGACCAGGAAACAAGTGCTTCCAGGTGCTCTCAGGGGACCACGCCTGGGTTAAACTCTGAATCTTGGGCCTATAAGCAAGTGAAGGAGACAATAACACAATGATTCCAAGGGTGACATAGTAATTGCACTTCAGTGAGCCAGACAAGACTTCAGGCTTTCATTGCGTAACTGTCAGGATTTGAGAGAGGTCAGAAAAAGCATTTCCTGAGATCATGGGTATGTGAACAGGGATGACTGATGGACTGTTACATGGATTGATGGCTAGCTCCCATCCTCCACTCAGTCCTCACACTCAAACAGAGAAGGGTAACCCCTCATCTCCTGGAAGGAAGGCAGTGAGAAAGTGACTGTGACTATTCAGTCCTTCCCCATTCAGCCCCTGGACACTACAGATAGGATAAAAAATGATGGGACTCCCATTCCTATCACTGAACTTGCAGGCATCACTTATCTCGTCTTGGTTGGTCCATTCTGGCTGATAAGTAACCTTGCTACTTTGCCTGTGAGTAAGAGAAAAATAAGAGAACTGTCGTATCAGTCCAACAGTATACATAGAACATGGACTGTCAGGCAGTTCCAAGCCAGGTAGTGTCTGACTGCTAGGAATTCAAACTCCCAAGGGAAAGATGGCATTAATGAAGTGATATAAATACAAGAATTGCAGAGGGAGAGCACAGGGTGGACAGGGCAGTGTCTTGAAGGATAAAGGATGACAGACCACTTTCTGTTATCCCAATTTTGCTAAAAATAGTGTCATAAAAAAGAAATAAAAGGAGAAAGGGAAGGAAGGAAGGGAGGGTGAGAGGATGGGAAGAAGGGAGGAAGGAAAAGGAAAAGTAAGCGAAGGGAAAGGGAGAAAGGGAAGGGAAGGGAAGGGAATATTTTTAAGCATAAGGGTAAGTGGCACTGGTCTCTGACCTTAGACCTAGGGAGGGAGTGGTTAGGACCATGGTAAACAGAGAGCTCACCCAAATGTAAAGGAAACTAATTATCTCCAAATGCAATTGCAATCACTGTTTCAGGATCATCTACTATTTACAGAAAAAGCAAAAACACACAACCAAAGAAAAAAACAAACAAACAAAAAAACACGCTTTTGATTTGTTTTAGGTGTACACCCCTGATTTTTAACATTGACTTCTATTTTAAAATTAATAAATTTTATTTATATTCAGAACAAACCAAATACTGGCAGATGGGAGTCAAACTTTGAGGAACCAATTTGCAACCTCTGTTTTAATTGGTCTTGTGGAAGGTTATGGATCTCAGAATGCAGACAGATCCCATTGTTCCAGGCCTAATTCTTCCTCTGCAGCATGCAAACGCCTCTCACCAACTTCACATTCTTTGTATGCTTCTGCCATAGGAGTGGATTTAGCATTTTATCTCAAATTTTGCTAACCCAAGAGCTGTCTTGAGGCAGGACTTCAGACTAGGTGACTCCAAAGGTCACTTCTGAATCTAATTGACAGCCCACATCTTGAAATCAGAAGAATAATGACAGCATAACAATGATAAAGCCAATGATCCATTAAGTGATTCATTTCCAGTGAATTCACTTGCACTCTCTGGCTGAAATTACTCATAGTATTCAATCATCTCATTCATGTAGGAAAAGTTATCACTGAATTAGGGAACTATGAATATGTACCTGCTTTTCTCCACGTCCACTTTCTTTGACACTTAGGCTAGAGTTCACATCCCTGACAACTAAGAGTATTTGACTTTACTGACTCCTTATAAATGTCAAGAGTTCACATCCCTGACAACTAAGAGTATTTGACTTTACTGACTCCTTATAAATGTCACTCGGGGGACAGGCACATGTAAAGCAGACTGTGCTGTGTGAAAACAGCAACCTTAGGTAGCACTGAAATGGACACAGTTTCTTCCAGAAACTCAAAATCCACTCAGCCAGAAGAGATCGTCCCAAGGAAACATTAGTAGAAAAGCAAGTGCTCATGGAGGAATGAATTCAGTAAGGAGAGAGAAGAAAGATGCTGGTGGGGTTAGAAATTTTTTTAGCAAAAGTGGATTGAATTGGGCCCCCAAGGAAGGGATTCATATTTGAAAAGGCTGAGAGGAAGCAGTGAAATATGCATCATTTTCCTCTTGGTTTCCATGTTTTATCTCCATCGGGCAAAACGCAGCAAGGAAAGAGCCATGAAAGAGAGGAGAGGAGAATGCAGAGTGACACTGACTTCTTCACATTTTGTACCACTGGGGCCAGGTGCACAAACAGGGGGTCTGAGTAGCACAGGCAGTGCAGGGTAGGCAGGACTAGCATCTCTGTCTTTGTGTCTCTGTTGTCTGGTTTGCATACCTCTGGGCCTCGGGGCAGGCACAGCACCAGGTCTCCAGAGCCCCTTAGAGACACAGTCTGTAGGAGGGCCCTGCTGCCTGAACTTGGCTCCCAGCCACAGACAGGTCACAAAGCATAGGGAGGCCCAGAGCACAAAGGCCGATAAATCCCCGCTCCTCTGTTTGCCTGGAGGTCTGGAGGGCACTTTTCCAAACCAGTTCAGGCCAAATAATGCAAGTTGTTTGCAGAAGGCAGAAGCATAATGGGATGTGAAAGGTCACAATGGGAAGCCCTTTGGAAAAGACAGAAAGAGACGGAGGGAGGGAAATCCTATTTGAAAATAAGTAGGATGCTTTGAACTTGCAAATCTCTCCAACAGAGGCAGAAGCCACACTAACCCTGCCCCAACCAGGGGTCCACAGGAGCCTGTGAATAAATGTGAAGGGGAGGAAGAGATGACAGCTCCCCATGCTTAATGTATTCACCCCTAGGTGCTGCTGGGCATCTGTTCCATAATTAACCAGGCTTTCCCCTCCACCCTAACCCTCCTCCTCCTTCATCTCCTCCTGCGGCTGTTGAAATATTTGCCATAATTATTCCCTGTGTCTCTGAGGAACTCTCTGGAAGCAGTCTGCTGTTTGGTCCTTTTCTCTTTCTTTATTGCCTCCATTCTGGGCAGGGTGAGGGCAGTCCTTAGCTAAAAGGTCCCATGTCCTGAAGACCTTGCAGATCCCATGCTTTCTGTCCTAGTCCATGTGCACAAACCTGTTCTCCCTTGGTGGGACTCAGTGGGGCAGGAAGGAGAAAGATGCATAACAGGGTATATGAGAAAACCTCGTTCCATCACCCTATAATCTTCCCTCTTTCTCACGTATCTGTGGATCAAAAATTAGGACAGTAATGACAACAGATGGAATGACATGGCACACAGAAAATGGTGAAACTTAGCAAAGCATGGCACATACCTGTAATCCTAGTGCTCTGGGAGACTGAGGCAAGAGGATTGCAAGTCAGAACCCAGGCTGGGCAACTTAACAACTTAGCAAAACTGTCTCAAAATGAAGAAATAAAAAGAGTTGAGGACTAGCTCAGTATGAAGGTCCTACATTCAGTCCCCAGTATTGAAAAAGAAAAGAAAAAAGGAAAGAGAGAGAGAGAGAAAGAGAGAGAGATGAGACTTCTTTCTAATAATCATATCATATACTTCTAGACAGAATAGCAAGGGAAGGTGTCTGTCTGGTTTATGAGCACATATTGTCCACACTGGGCATTCAATAGATACTTTTTGAGAGATGGATTGCAACTTTGTCACATACTTCATCTGTCTAAATACTACACTCATAAGAAATAAGTAATAAAGTCTTCACGTGAAGGAGGTTGAGCAACTTCCCCATGGTCACACAGGCAGTAAAAGGTGAAGTCAGCATTTGAACACAGACCTGACACCAGGCAAGTGGTCCTTCACTTATGCTTTGATGGTGGGTCACTTACCCGCTTAAAATACTTCAGGATAGGCTTGATAGTGAGTTTGATGCCTCCTCTAGCTATAGCAACCTCATTTTACTGACTCCCACACATTGTTCAAGTTTGGAGACTCAGGGAAGAAACCCACTGTTGTATGAATCTTTTATCAGTATGAATCATATTTTGTTTGACTCAGTGTCACTGCTGTACAGATCAAAAGTACTTAGCACAAGGTAGGTATGCAGTAAATGCTTGCTGAGTTTCTATTTTACAGGTAATGGACCTGAGATTTAGAGATGGGAATAATGTATTCAAGATCTATAGCCAGGATAGGTAAGAACCACAATCTGAATCTAGAGCTTTTAACTGTGAACACAGGAACTTCTCTAGTAATCCATCAACTGCTGAGCTATATGATATATAATTTCATTTCACATAATAAATGAAGTTCTATAATTGTGGTTATTTCCATTTTTGTGACAACTTCTTAATATATGTGATCAAATAATAATCATAAACGAGCTATTTCAGTTTTTATATTAATGAAAGTAATACAAGCTTATTATAGAATATTAGAAGAGAACAGAGAGAAAAGAAATTAAATCAATAATCCCAAAACATTTAAATTTAATATTTTCTTCCAATCTGTTTATGCTGTTTTACATAATTGAAATAATATTCTTTATATAACTTGGGATCCTGTTCTTTGTAAATTAAATATTTTTACAAACATCTTTCTACATACTTCACTAATTTTTCTGTTTACTGTTTAATGACTTAAAATCATCTTGTGTGCTTTGATAATTATTTTTAATGACTAAAAATAACCCATCATATAGACTGTCAGTTAAACACTATCTCTTATTTTTAACTTTTAAAAATAATTTCTTTCTGAATTTCAGAATATTTTTTAGAGTAGTTTTCTAGGAGAGAAATTATTGAGTCAATGGTTATGAACATTTTCAAGGCTCCTGACACAGACTGCCAAATTGCTTTCCAAATGAGTTGTGCTAATTTTTGTTCCCATTAACAGTGATTTGGATATTCCTATCATTTTAAATTTGGTAATTTCTTTAAAACACACACACATAATCACAATGTTTTGAAATGCAATATAGAATAAATTTTAGAGATGATTTAGTTGGCCCTCCCTTCTTCTTCTTTTATAGATCAGGAAACTCAAGTCCAGCCAGTGCAATGGCTTGCCCAAGGTCATGTGAATTTGGAGCAATGAGCTGGACTACGGTCAGGTCTGCTGAGTCTGCATCCTCCATGCTATCTCCTAGGAATCTGGAAGCAGTTCTGTGATCTATTTATCTGGTCAACATAGTATTGCAGAGATATCATTTGGTGTCTTAATTTTTGTTATACCTTCAGGGGAAGCAGTTTTTAAAATATTTGAACTAAGAAAGTAACAAATTTCCCTCTATGAAAAGAAAAGGGAATTTCAGGATAATACTCTGCCACCTGCCAGGGTTCTGCAGGGAACCTTGTATCTCCTTATCACTTTCTCTTCCTGGCTCAGGCCCCTGGAACTGCTTTAGTCCTGTTCGACATGTACCTCGCCAGCTTTCGCAGCATCCTTCCTGTGGGCTTCTGCTTTCCCCATCCCTGCTCAGCGTGATGGCAGCCTACCTCGTTTTCAACCTGAGGCCAAACAGAAGTGTTGCTCCTACCCATCTGCCATGTTGGCCACATTTCCCTGATTACTAAGTAATACCAGACTCTTTCCGGGAGGGCTGAGTGAGCTGTAAGTTAAGCCTCTCCTCCAAGGTCCTGTCTTGTTCTCAGTCATTGTTAGACATGTAGTCGAAGACACAGATACACATCCTTCACCCCAGGCCAGACAGCACCTAACTGCGTTGATCCTCCCTGGCAGTGTGGCCTGCATGGTACTGTGAGAGGCAGCAAGCATGACACTAACGCCATCTCCTACTTGACATTCTAACACCTGGCTTCTTCCACCCAACCCATGTTATGTACCAGGTCATTCAAATCTTTCTGTAATATTGCTTACATTGACTAACTTCTCTATTGAGAAACCTGTCTACTACCACAGGCTGAAAACAGTTCTCTTGGCTTGCGAGTCTCTTCCTTTACATAACATCTGTCTTCCACTGCTTTTCATCCAAGTTCATTGTGTGCCAGTCTAGCCAGGAAGGCATACCAAGGAAGGGAAGTTGAGGAAGTTATGGGTGAAATGAGGATATGATTAAAGCTGTATTGTAGGAAAAATCATCCTCGGGCATAATGAGGGCCCAGACATTTGCACAATTCGACTAACTGAGTTTGTCACTCACATGTGTAACCCAAACTGGCATTTTTAAATCAGGATATGGATATATAGCTATCTGATTGGTAGTTTTTGTACAACACTGAACGTAGAAAGTGATGATTAAGTATTAATCAATAAATGAATTCGAATTTTTTTCTCAGAATATTCCCAAACTAAAACCATGAAGCTTAAACACAATCTTCCAAATATTTCATCTGACTTTGGCCAGACAGAACTAGTTCTGTATTTTTTTCCATGGCAAAACACATATTACGAGCCATAGATGATCACTTCCAGTCTGTATGATATTCATAATCATTTGAATATCTACTAGGGAAAGGAAGGCTTTACTTTGGGGCTAGCCATTCAGTAGACGGGGGACCTACAGAGCTTCCATTTCTATGCCTTTCTTGATCTGATCTCCAAACAATTCGCCAGTGCTAAAAAGATACATGACAAAATTATGTCTGTCCAGGCATTTGAAGAAATCTTTCTTCTTCTTTTTTTTTTTTCTGGCAGTAGGAATCGGACTCACAACCATACACTTGCCAGGCAGGAGCTTACGCCACTGAGCTGCAACCCCAGCCCACTTGAAGAAGTCCTTGTCTGGTCTAATCTGAGGGTCTTTGGAAAAATGTTATTTACTACAATTTTTACATAAGATGGAGTCATTCTTGCGAAGTGGCCTAAGAATTGCAGGTGAAGCATCTATCATTTTTTTTTACTTGCTCTCCTCTTTTACATGCATGTCTGTGTTTTGTAATTGAATCTAAATATGGCACTGGGGTATTTTTAAAATGTGGAGATTGGAAATACTTATTGGAAGCGGCTAGTTTACAGGTTGGGGGCTTGGCACTGGCAGCAGCTAAGGGACTGAGAGAATATGCCAGGATTAAGGCTGGCCAGAAGCAGAAGGAACATGGAAAAGGCTAGATTTGGCTGAAGTGCCTTAGCATCAGCTGCTGTACCCTGGCAAATGGATAAGTAATTTTTTTCACAGCCAGCAATAAAATGAAACTTATGGAAACAATAAAGTAAATATCCTATCTAGCAAGTAAGTCAAATTAGAGAAAAGTGGATTTTTCCAACCAGGCCTAAAAACCAATGTAGGTTGGTGGTCCAAAGATAGTCAGGTAGTTAATGGTGTTTCGAGATCTAAGTTCATAGTATATATCAGAACCTGGCAAACTGTAGCTCTTAGAACAAATATAGCCCACTTCCCATTTTTGTAGGCTCATGACAGAGTAATGACTTTTTGTTTTGTTTTGTTTTCTTTGCATATTTTAAAGACTGAAAAAGAGCCACAAAAAGAATACTGTTTTGTGACACATGGAAATTCCTACAAATTTTGAATTTTAGCCTTCATAAATACAGTTTTATTGGAATTCAGCCACACTCATTTTGTTTATGTAGTATCTAAGACTGCCTCTGTGCTGTGTCGACAGAGTTGAATAGCTGCAAAAGAGACTACGTAGCTGGCAAAACTTAAAATGTTTATTTACTATGTGACTCTTGTCAGAAGTTTTCTGCCCTCTGCTATACACATACAGAGAAGAGTAACTCAGGACCCATTCCTAATGAGATAAAGGCAATGGGTCTTACAGAATGCCCTACAGGAGCCGTCCAGGAATGGGACTAACAATTCCAAGAAACCTAGCTCATTATCAAACAGTTTGACTCTACCTTTAGGGAAAATGTCCCTAATGTTGAACTAAACCATTCTTTCCTACAACCCAGTATGGGCTATCTTATTGTTGTAGTCAGGGGTTACATGGAGAACAATTGCATACAGGACACAGGGTTTGTAATACTGTTTTATAATAGTCACCCAAAGTTAAACACAAGAAAGTGCGGGAAAATCTGTCCATAACACTAAGACCCAGGATAGCCGAGGGCCTGGATCCCACAGCAATATCATGCAAGAGTCCCACTAGAGACCCAAATGCATGACAATGCCTCCCACAGTACCAACTGGGAATCTAAGAGCCCACAGTAAGGGCTCACACCAGTTTATTTATGGTTCTGTGGTGGTGGGAAGGCCACAGGTCAGCGGTGGAACTAGAAAGTCTATGCCAGCAGGGTGAAGGAGCTGTGCAGTGGGTTGAGGGTTCTACACGGGAGCCAAGAAGTCACGCTCAAAAGAAGAAGTGGGGCTGCCCTGAAGAGCACCACAGCCATCCCCAATGGCGACGAGGTCCCGCGCTCCTCCGACGATGGAGAACAGTTGAGCACAGGTCAGGAAGCCCAGCGTGACAAGCTTCTCCAGCACACAGCCTCCCCTCCGGAGCCAGGAAGCGATGCACAGTGTGAGGAGCAGGGCTCCCGCAACGTGAACCACAGCCACTCTCACCAACGAGGTCCCGAGCTCCTCCGACGATAATGGCCAAATCCATAATGGGGAAGCCAGCCTGACAAGCTCCTCCAGGAGAACCAGTGGCTCGAAACAGCAACTCTTGGAAGAACCCACAACACCTGGCTCTTCTTCTCCACATCCCTATTTATGCTGGCAACTTTCTTCAGGTGGAGCATCTTTACTCAACACCAGCTGAATTAATTCAACTGGTGCTAAGTTGACCACCAGTTTGTAATCCATAACACTTATCTACAAACATTTTTTATACTGAGAGATCATTATCCACAATGCTTCTTCATCTGAGATCATGCTCCTACTCCCTTTCACAGGTTAACATTTTGTATCGCAGGGGCCTTCAACTTTACTGTCCCATTCTGCCCTTAAAACATCTCCCAGAGTGAAGAGGACGCAGTGAGAAACCACAGTCTGCAAGATCTACAAGTCAAGAAGAGAATCCTCTTCAGAAACCAGCCCTGATGGTATTTTAATCATGAGCTTCTAGACCCTAAAATTGTGATAAAATATAATTGTTTGATTCCCTTATCTATGCTATTTTGTTGTGGCACCCATAGCATATACATACAGTTAACTAAGTTAAATGAAATGATCAAAATAAAGCAATTCTCCAGAAACAGAACAGGGAATAGTCAATCATTCCACAAATATTTATTAAGCACCTATGAAGTACGAAGAGACTTGGTGAGGAGATAAATATTAATCTAAGAAGTGCTTCATTATAAATCATTTAAAAGACAGAGAAAAAGATCAAGGAATTACACTAATACAAATTTAGAAAGTGTGCTATTGCAAACTTAGAAAGTACTAGAGAAATGTGTGACATGTGATCAAAAAATACAGTGAATTTTTAATTTAAAAAAACATTATAGTAAAACACACATTGCCATTAATCCATTTCATAATACATCTCCTCACCTCAAATACTTTTTATCTTACCATTCTTGACACTGTCTGAAGCAGTTCTGGATGTGCTTTTCCATGTCATTGGTTACACTCTTATTGCAGTCTAGAGCACCTGAATTGACTCAAAACATTTACTTTTCATGGTCATTTTGACTTTGGGGAAGAACCAGAAGTTGCACAGTGCTGGATCTGATGAATAAGGTGGATAAGGACACATCATAATATTTTATGAGCCTGCCTTCCTACTGGATTGCAGTGCACAGCAGCATTCTTTGTGTTTCTTATCATTCCTTGTGAAGAGACTTATTTGATGCTGTAAAACAGAAACAAGACAAACTGACTTACTCAGGCAAAAACAGACTATCCCAAGACACAACAACTGATTTGAAAGATAAATAATTATTTACTAAAGAGAGGAAAGCAGTGAAATTCTAGAGCAAGGACATGTGCAAAGATCCTGTGGCAGCATGAAGCATGGAACAGAAAGAGATGAGCAGTACCATGAGGTGAGGTAGAAGAACTGGCAAGACTTCATGGCATTGTGACCCATTTTAAGTAATTATGTCCTTATTTAAAGACCATTAGGAAGCACTGAAGTGCTTTCAAAGGAGGGACAGTTTTTTAAGTTTTCTGATTAGAAAGGAGTAAGTACTGTTGCTGTCATGTGGGAAACACATTTGAGAAAGTCAAGAGGTTGCAGGAAACCAGTTCAGAGATTACTGCAGTACACAAAGTGAGAGATGCTCATAGCTTGGACCAGGTAAGCTATTCTGAAGACAGAGAAAAAGAAATGGCTCTGTGAACTATTTATGCAGTAAAATCATGTAGTATCAGGCTAAAAGGAAAATGTTAAGATGCTCTTGACCCCTGTACTCTTAATAAGATGGATAGGATGACAATAATCACTGAGATGTGACATAACTCAAGGGAATGTACATGCCCTCCAGCCAAAGACCAGCAGGGATATTCCTGTAGATGAATACAGTTGGGAACACTGTCTCGTGGCAGCAAAGGAAAACTCTCACAAAGAGAAATCACAGAGTGTCTCAGTAAGAGAGTTTTCTAAGGGACATACTACAGAATTGGGGTTTCTGCTGCATGTTTGGGGACACTACAAGGAAATGAAAGTTTGCTGTGCCTTGGTTGCTGTTGGGTACTTTCATAATTCTTACCTAGAAGAGCATGAGAACGGAGTGACACTAAGGCTGGAATCAGTAAAGACAACACCAGCTTGCGGCATTCAGGAGGTGGTATTCGCTCATTTTTGCGTTGGCACAAAATTTGCAATTTTTGTTTATATTCAGACAGGATTATGAAATTATCTTGGTTTTGTCTTTCAGGCTTTACTTGAAATCAGTGTTCTCTGGAATTATTGAAGAAGAGTACCACACAGCCTCACTATAAAGGCAAGAGGCAGCTGGCAGTACCACAGCCTAAGGGACGGGAACAGGCGAGTTCCTGGCTATTGATCTCAGCGCCCCTTTAGACCAAGGGAATACAAAGGTGAGCTTGGGACATTTGTCTAGAAGATTATGTCAATATTACTGATTTTGAGGTTCACCTGTGCTGTCCTTTCATGAAAGGACAACTTGCTCACCATCTGACAAGCCGAGGGCGGCACAGTAGCATTTATGGCTCTCAGTAAGGTTCATCAGCCAGCTGCAACACAGGCAATTACCAGAGACAGAAGCAACATGGTTATTAGTTCCTGTGATAGTCCCTCAAGTTATCAAACCTAGACAATGAAAACACATCCGCAATTCCAGACGGTCTCCTCTAGAGATCTAAGTGACTTTTTTTAGCCTAATTATAGACTGTTCTACCTAGGTGCATCTGAAAGTATTTGCAATAGCATAAATTTTCCCACGGTTATCTAAGAATAAATGAAGGGCTATGTGATTGCTCATGACAACATCAGCTAATGAGTTTAAATTTAAAACTGTTTTGTTGGGTTTCTAGAGCACAAGTTGTACCCTTAATATTATCTGATAGGGTGAGAGACAAATTCCAGATCACTTTTTCTACTTATATTATCCCTACTCTGAATGTACACCACAACAGAAATGACACATCTCCCCACACACACTGCCAGATGGGAAGGTTCCTTAAAAATAGTTTTAAAAATTCCTAAAAAGTAAGCTGATGAGTCTCTTTAGAGAACAAACTGACACAGTAGCAAGAAGAACCCCAATATTTGTTCTTTTTCTAAAAGGCAAGCCCTGAAAATTGGGTGGTCACAAGGTCACCAACTACACTGTATGAAAGTGAGGTCTAAGTTCACCACTTATGACCCTGAAATGTCAGATGGATTACATGAGGAATATTTAAATACTAAGATGGACCTGATTTAAAAAAAAAAAAAAAAAAAAAAAAAAAAAAAAAAAAAAAAAAAAAAAAAAAAAAAAAAAAAAAAAAAAAAAAAAAAAAAAAAAAAAAAAAAAAAAAAAAAAAAAAAAAAAAAAAAAAAAAAAAAAAAAAAAAAAAAAAAAAAAAAAAAAAAAAAAAAAAAAAAAAAAAAAAAAAAAAAAAAAAAAAAAAAAAAA
>RJWM01028398.1:0-25420 GCA_004363535.1 Dasyprocta punctata
AAATCTGTGAATCTATTTCTCCTTGCATTTCTGTCAGTTTCTGCCCCACATATTTTGAAGTTCTATACTTAGTGGCATAAATATTTTAAATTGCTATATCCACTGGGCATGGTGGCACATGCCTATAACCCCAGCACTTAGGAGACTAAGGCAGGAGGATCCTTGCAAGTTCCAGGCCAGCCTGGACTCCATAGTGAATTCAAGGCCAGACTGGACTACATAGTGAGACCCTGTCTCAAAAATGCAAACAAACAAAAAATTTACTGTATCTTCTTATTAATTGACCCCTTTAGTACAAAATGGCCTTCTTCAACAGTGTAAACATGATTATGTGACTTACTCTTAAAGACAATTAGGAAGTGACACTAAAGAAAATGTCTAGTTGATATGATTTCTCTTTCCCATCTTAAGAACTACAAGTTTATAGAATTCTTACCGTATCATCAAGACCGTCTATGTGCAAAACCACTGTTTTGGCACGTTTGTTTGTAGTTCCTAGAAAAAACTGAGCTTTCCTTCGACGTGAATTCATTTCATTAAAACTATCACCATCTGCCATATTGGAAGACTGAAGAATGTCATAGACTTCAGAGGCCAGAAGTTTTGTTTCACCAGGCGTTGTAGTCCTTAACAAAAAACACAATTGATAAATGTCATTTCTACAGATTCTGCAATTTTATTTCTCAACTTTTGAGAAGCCTTGTTTCATTCATACTGACGTTTTGTTCAAATTAAATGCAGTAATGTAAGCCAGGTGTGGTGGCACTGACCTGTAATCACAGCACTTAGAAGGCTGAGGAAGGAGAATCAAGAGTTTGAGGCCAGCCTGTGTTACATAGCAAATTCAAGCCCAGCCTATGCTATATAGTAAGATTCTGTCTCAAAAAATAAATAAATAAATAATAATAATAATAATAATTAGAAAACAATTTAAAATTAAAAGCAAAAATGCAGAAAAGACATCTACTCCACAGCAGTCATCTAATTTGTTTAAAATTCATCATTTATTGAGATTCAAAATCTACACTGCAATAAAAAAGCACATTTAACCAAAATCATTGATTGAATAGGAAACAAACTAGTAAACTCAGGTTATAACATGTCCTTAGATTATTTAACACCAATACTCAACTCTCACCGTAAAAGTATCTTGATGTTCAAAAAAACACAATATATAAAAATCAAAAGAGAAAACATGAAAATAGGATCATTCACATTATTAGTTTTTTAAGATTTCTTTGCACATTCAAAATGATTCTATTTCTTAAC
Organism: Dasyprocta punctata; assembly: GCA_004363535.1. Lineage (NCBI taxonomy): Eukaryota > Metazoa > Chordata > Mammalia > Rodentia > Dasyproctidae > Dasyprocta > Dasyprocta punctata. Next base: position 1,270 of record RJWM01028398.1, read on the forward strand.
TTACAATTTTACACATCTTTTACATGTATTGTATATGTCATAAAACTGCAACTCAAAAATTTTCATTTTCAAACATTTAAATCCTACCATAAACTCTTTACATCAACATCTAGTACTGTGCTGCCTAAAAACTACAGAGCATTTGAAATGCAGCTGGTGTGAATAAAGAAATTAATTTTATTTATTTTTTAACTAATTTAAATAGCACATTAGTAAGTGACTCCTCTATTGGACAGAATACATCTAATGGTTCTTAATTAGTTGGATAAATAATAAGTGCAAACAACTAAAGAAATTCACTTCACTTATAAATGGGCTCAATTAAGACCAAACTTTTTAACATGTAACCAAGTCCTTAAAAATCTGTCCGTGTTTAGTTGTTTATGTAAACTCATTTCATCCTTTTGTAATTTTTCAGATTAACCAACTCTAATGTTTGGCCATTTTATAGAAAGAGTTTGTATTTTAATATAGTCTTCTTTGTTACTCTTAGTTCTGGAATGCATTTCACAGGTAAACTTTTGTTTGTGCCTTTCTTCAGGCAGAAGTGCTACACTCACATTGTAGACTTACCAACTCTTACTTCCACTGTCTTTTATATGAACTATTCCCCAAAACCTATTTCTCCCTCTGCAAAGTATTTAGGCCTGTACTTACATTACTGATATTAACTTTCTATTTCTTTCACATATCTATAAACCCCTTATGAATAGGGAATAGGGATGAATCTCTTTGCACCTTTCATGAGCCTAGGAAAAAATTTGCAAGCCTTTTGTTTGTTGAATGAATACACTGAATTCTTCAATTCATGACATTTGGACTCTACACATCACCCCTGGAATGAAAACTCTATACAGATAGAACATGAGCAATGTCACTCAATTATATGAGATTTTGGGGCCTCTGTTAAACACAGATATAAGTTATTTTGAAAAACTTATGAAGTTATCCAAAAGACTTCTTAGCACTTTTGTAAAAATCATTTTTCATGATAGTTGTTTTACAGTTTACTGAAAACTGTTCTCAGATATTTTTAATTATTAGCTAAATACACGATATAAAGACTATGAAGATACGATGGTTAGAAGCATTCATGATTTTGAAAGGTAAAAATAGTATCGTTTTGTTACTCCCTTTCACCATCAATAGTTCTTAGGTGTTCATATCAAAAATCACCTTATGATCTTCATATATAATATTTTTACACACACTACTTCAAAACATTTCATATGCTCATTTGAGAATCTAATGTAAATTTACAGGCCATTTAACAGGAAAATGGAAGCAAAACAAATTTTAAATATATTTCAATGAGATTACATTCTTATCTAAACTGTCTTCCATCAATTTAAACAAAAATGGTTTATACTGCTTTCTAAGTTGATTTCAAATGAGAGGGCAGTCGGGCATGGTGGTTCACACCTCACTTGGGAGGCTGAGGCAGGAGGATTGCCATGAATTTGAGATCAGTCCAAGCTCCAAATTACATAGCAAGACCCTAACGCATAAAACCAAAAAAATGAGAGAGGATAGTAAAACTGTAATGTAGAAATATTATTCAATGTTTGAAAAAATTCTGTAAGATGAAAACTGCTATAAATGTGTTAATGGTACCATTTTTTAAATTTTAATAATGGTAAGATAAATATATCTATATGTCTGACAAAAACTCTTTTAATAAAATTTAAGAAAATAATCCATAAAATAAGTTTTAGAACAGCACTACCCATTAGAACTTGTTTTTGTGTGTGTATGTGCGTTCTGTGGTTGCTATTTTGAGACAAAGTCTTTCTATATAGTATGCAGCCCATGCTGGCCTTGAACTCATAGCTCCTCTGCCTCAGTATCCCAAGTGCTGGAATTACAGGCATGCATCACTACACCTACCTCTATCCGAACTTTCCGAGATGATGGAAATATAGTGTCTAGACACATGAGTACTGAATATTTGTAATACAGCTTGTGAAACTGAGGAACTGATTTTTATTTTTATACTGCTAGGAAATGAAACAAGAGCCTCACAAATGTATGGTAGGAAAGCACTCTACCAATGAGCAATACCCACAGCCCTTAGGAATTGATTTTTAAATTTAATTTTAATTAACTGAAATTGCCACATGTGGCTAATGACTACCATATGGGCCAGACCAGTTTCAGAAAAAAGAAAGGTGGTTCTGCTATTAGCTTCCTTAAACAAGACTTATGTTTTCCTGGCTACCTATTGTTCTCATGCCTCTATTTCTCTAGCACCCTTTGTGAACTGAGATTGTACAAAAGAATTAGCTCTAATGAATAAACAAATAAATAACCAGAATGTAAGTCAATATTTTTTTCAATTCTAGCAGTATGCTAGAATAATTTCAGCTATATCAGAGAGAAGACAATTCAATCCATCTAAGGGATTCCTTAGGGCTTTAGGACTTAGTTCTTACATAAACCTGTTTCACAAACTTCCATACAGTGAGAAAGGAAACAGTCATTTATTAATATAGATAATTCACAAAAGCAATCTATGCACAGTAATGATAACTTGTAGAGCTTGAGAGGTTGCTCACACTAAAGTTGGGAGGGCAAGGCAGGAGAATGTTAGGCTCAAGTGCAGCCTGGGCAATTTAACCTCAAAATATAAAAAGGATGGGGGTGCAGCCCAGTGGCAGAGCACTTGCATAGCATATATAAGGTCCTGGGTTCAATCCCCAGTATGCCAAAAAGAAAAAGAAATTCTCAGTAAGCTGAGAATTAACAAAATTTTATAGAATCATGTGATATGTTATTTAGGTTAGCAAAACAATTATATGAAATGCTTAATACCCCTACTAGAACTATTTTAAAATTCCTGTTTCATAGTTCCATACTTTTACCATGTTCATATTGTAATAAATTACTTTCTGAACAATTTTTCTTTTTTGGTAAAATCATGTGAACCATGAGATTTTTCTACCTTTTTTATGGCTGCTGTTCAGTGCTTGGGATCAAACACAGGGCCTCATGCATGCTAGGCGAAGTGCTCTACCACTGAGCAGCCCCAATTTCTCTCCACCTAAAATGGAAAGATTTTAGCCAGACATGGTGACACACGCCTGTAATCCCAGCACTCTGGAGACTGAGGCGGAAGGATAGCCATGAGTTGAAGGCCAGTCTACAGAGCGAGACCTGTCTCATGGGGAAAAAAAAGGTGGGGGGGATTTTAAAAGGAATTCAAATCAATGTGATGGTCTCACTGTTATTTTAAATAGATTTTTCTGATGTACCTCAAAGGACTCACTGCCACCTTTCCAAGGTATCTTTCAACACCAACAACACTTTCTGTTAATTCTCCAGATACCAAATTTTGTACTCCATAATTCAATTCTTGGATTAGCAACTTGGAGTTGGTGTCAGAGTTCACAAGTTTAACACTTCCACAAACTTTCCTTCACTTCAAATGCCAGTTGCAGGTATTGGGTCCCTAGAATTGCCCACATTTATGTCCAACTCAGCTACAAAAGTGGGAAGGTACACACACAACTCCCCTTTCCAAGTTCAAAGCTTTGCTAGCAAACAACTCACAGAATGCAGGAAGGCAGTTTAACTGTGTTTCCTTGCTTATCACAGCGGCTATAACTCAGGAACAGTCAGATGAAAGAGCAAGGATACCAAGGGTAGGTATGGGGTACAAGGAGCTTCCCAACCCTCTCTATTATGCCACTTTCCCTGGCAGCTTGTTATGTTCACCAACCCAGCTTACCAAATCTCATTTTAAAAAAAGACATTTTTTTTGGATTTCTTAAGATACGGTCTCACACAGCTTATCCTAATGACAGTGTAGAGCTCCTATAATGCTGCTTACATTGTTTGAAAGGCAACCTTCAAATCTTGAGATCTGCTGCCTCCAAATGAGTTAGAAAATGTATATAAAAATTATTACACTAGATCTCCATTCTTAAAACAGCTATAGGACGAAGTTACAATGAAATACATAGTAAATGCCTTACTTCTTTTACTATTAAGAGAAATAACCAATTAACACCATATTGTTCTAAAATATGTGCCTTATTTCAATTTAAAAATAAGCCAATTGCAGAAGCAATCCAAATACACTGCTTGGGTCTCCAAGAGGGACTTGCCCTGCTAGTCACTAGCTATAGCAGCTTTAAGATCTACCACAAAGCCAAGTAAGTTTTCCTCCCAGGAAGCCATCAGCCAATGACTGAGTGGTGGGGGCCTGGCAATTTCTGCTCAAAGCAGGATCCCTCTGCAGGGCAGTCTTTGCTTGCAGCTCCACAATGGGTTCGCTGTCGGATCTATATTGTAACAGGAAGCTCTCCTTGCCCCTTGTTTTCTCTCTTCCACAGATGTCAGCTCTGCCCTGCAGCTGGCTAGTGACTTTCCCTGCCCAATCCTATCCATCTTTATCTATATAGACTTTATTCCACAACAAACCTCATTTGTTTGTTTTTTTTGGTTTTTTTGTTTTGTTTTTTTTGGTTTTTTGGGGTTTTTTTTTTTTGGTTTTTTGAGACAGGGTCTTGTTATGTAGTGCAGTTCAGACAGGCCTTGAACTGACAAGAGAGATTCACCTGCTTCAGCTTTCTGAGTGCTGTGATTACAAGCATGTGCCACCACACCTGGCAAACCTCATTCATTTCTAACTCAGTCTTAGGATCTACTTCCCCTATGATTTGTCAAGATAATGCCCTGAACTGATACCAGATCTCTTGAAAAGTTAAAAGCAGTTTTCCTATTTTACTGATGTATATGGGCACATATAATCAACATCCTTGAGTCAAATAAGCTAAGAAATTGTTTTATAGGTTAAATCTATGGTACCCTTAAGCTTATTCCAAAATTTTCAAGCTCAAATGTAAAGTATACTTCAATATTCCAACATTATGTTTTAATCTAATTTCCCATATTTTTTATTTGTACCACTTACTTCTAACTTCAGTGATTATACCATTAAACAACACGCAAACCACTTGCTTGTTTTTATTTTTTGTAGCACTGAGAATTAAAGGCTGGGTCTTATGCAGAGCTCTATCTCTAGCCACTTTTATTGCTTTTTTTTATTTTGAGACAGGATCTCAGTACATTGGCTGGCCTCAGCTTCTCTAACAGCCAGGATTACATGTGTGTACCATCAAGCCCAGCAAAATTCTCATCTGCTAAAAAATCAATAATGGTTCGACACCTTGAACAGACCTCTCATTAAGGTTTATGAAAATCTCACCAAAAAACTTAATTATCATGATCCTGATGAAGGTTATTCTGAGTAAAACCAGGATGAATGAACAAAAAAATATGGTAACATACTATAATACTGCATATTGCCAAAAGTGGTTCAATATTTACGTTGCTCTGCAACTTATACACAATTAATAAAACTACTTACAATGGTAGAATGTTCTCTTTTTTTAAAAAAAACTAAATGTAACAGTGTTAGTAAGCACATTGTAAATAAAATCTGAAGCCAGGTGTGGTAGGGAATACCAATAATCTAAGAACTTTGGGAGGCTAAGGAAGATAACAAGTTTGAGTCCCACCTGGGCAATTTACTGAGACTCTGCCTCAAAATAAAAAATAACAAAGGTTGGAGATGTAGCTCAGTATGAAGGCTGTGTGCTCAATTCCAGTACCACAAAATAAACACATAAATAAATAATAAAATCTGATCATTTTTATCAGGAGTATTGTTAGTATCAATGTTATCAATAACCTTAAGATTAACCATCAAAACATTTTTAGACATATAATCTATGAAAGTATGACTAGCTGGGCTTGGTGGTGCATGCCTACAATCCTAACACTTGGAAGGCTAAGGCAGAAGGACCGCCACAAGTTTCAGGTCAGTCTAGGTTACACAGTGAATTCAAGGACATCCTGAATTACATAGCAAGTCCCTGTCTCAAAAAAAAAACAAAAAAAGTATGCCTATAATTAGAATTAAAAGTTTAAAATGAAATAAATAAGAAAACAGAGCATAGCATTGTGGCACATGCTTATAATCCCAGCACTCAGGAGACTAAAGCAGGAGAAATGCTCTAAGTTTGAAGCCAGCCCGGGCTACACTGCAAGACTCTGTCTCAAAAAACAAAACAAAAACACATGAGACTTCAATAAATTTATCCTAATAGTTTATATTTAATAATATCTATTTTTTACCACAGTAGGGGTCACTATTGTACTTACTTCTGTATAACATTTTGCAAGCTTAACATCATACCCAATTCGCCTTTCATCTTTTCTCTGTTCGCACGACATTCTGCCAAGTATCGAAGAGCCTACAGCAGTAAACAACAACAGGTTACTTTACATGTCCATACTATTCAAAATTAAAACCACTAACTTACTGCAAGAAGAAAAAGAGAGAAAATGCAGCTTTTAGATTCACTGATTTTGAAGTGTTTAGAAACTCTTCTTTAAATGTGATAATCAGAACAATCTCCTAGTAGAGAAATGACCCTCAGAGTTGTAATAGTTGAATTTGCTCTTTGAAATGAAGGTTCTAGCTTATCTGGAGGTCAGAACTAGGTTGCTCTGGTTTTATTTTTACCACTTCATCTTGACAAGGACACAACCAAGGAACTATATCCCATTTATTAATTTCAAGCAGTCACAACACGCCAATAGCCACTGTGTCCCTAGATGCTTTTTACCCATTAAACTGTCAAGATGGACAAAACATACAACACCATTGTAAAACGAATTGATTCTATTTTACTACACCTTTAAAAAATGTTTTTAAAAGAAAAAAAAACAAAGACAAATTAATGGTCACAAATTTTTTATTTGTGAGCTAAACTAACTCTGTTAGTGTTTTTTTCTTATGTACTTAAAATATGTTTTGCAGTTATATCTTTCATGAGCCACTTCTTTAGCAATATCATTTAGCTAGTTCCCTTTATACCTAAATAATGCTATCATTTGCAAATCTTCTCATCTATCATCATACCTGATACTTAGGGGAGTATCTTGTGGGCTACACCATCTAAAACTCTGCACCTCAGTCCACTGACCTTTCACATTACTATTGGTTTTTTAGCTTCCATTTCCAAAATGCCTGGTCTTTACAAAAAATGTACCATTTATAAAGTTACAAATCCCACAACCTCCTGTCATTCTTGCAAATTACTCGTACTGCAACTTCTGGAAACTTCAGCCCAAAAATGTTTTAATTCCTATGGAAACTGCCCTCCTTCTTAAAAAACTAACAGACAGGACAACACATATCAATCAAATGTCCATTTTCAGATACTGGTCAAGAGGCAATAAAGGACCAGGCATGGTGGTGCACACCTGTAATCCCAGCACTTGGGAGCATGAGGCAGGAGAATCACTTGTTGAGTAAAAGGCCAGCCTGGGCTACAGAAATGAGCTCAAGCCCAGCCTATACAGTGAGACCCTGTCTCAAAAAAAAAAAAAAAAAAAAGGGGGGGGGGTAATATATGACTATGAAATATGAGAAGAGAAATGGATTTAGGAGGCAGAGATCAAACGAGGTAGGTGGAGTGGCTAGAATTTGTAGATCAGAGTAAACGAGAGGAAGGATCTGCATAGCAAGAAGAGTTCCAGAGATCTATAAAGGGGTGTTCAAGAATCTGATTAAATAATGATCTGTGCATGCCTTGGATAAAAAGCTACACGGCTAGGGAATAAAACCACTAGAAGGTGGGGAAAACAAATCCAGAAACTGACAACAGATTGACAATAGTTTGGGAAGCCACAAATCAAAGGCATAAAGACCTCACCATTTGGGAGCAACAGGGAAAACCCTCAAAAGAATTTCACCTTAGCAGTAAAGATATCATAGAACAAAACCTGCTTTGGCTCCACCCTGATGAACCCCAAGACAAGTTTAGAAAAAATCAAACCTAGTTCAAATAATTTATCAGCAATATAGAACAAAGTTCAAGAATATTTAGAGGGATTAAAAATAAAAAAATCCTGAAACTCAAAAACATAACATTTTTAATTGGCAGCTGATTAGAAATTACCAGGCAATAAACAGGATACATCAAAAAGATCACACATCATGACTAGGTAGGCTTCATCCCAGAGATGCAAGAATGGCCCAATATACGCAAATCAGTAAATGTAACATATTACATAAACAGAAGTGAGGACAAAAATCACATTACCATCTCATTAGATGCAAAAAGTTTTTGAAAGAATCCAACAGCTATTCATGATATAAAAAAACAACACACTGAAGAAAATAGGTACACAAAGACCTTTTCTCAACCTGAGAAGTCATTTACAACAAACCATCAACATTTTATTAAATGAAGAAAAACTGAAGGCTTTCCTCCTAAAACCAGGAATAAGACAAGAATGTCCACTATCATCACTCCTGTCCAATAGTTCTCAAAACATTAGCTAGAGCAATCAGGCAAGAAAAAGAATTAAAAGATATACATATATAAACGGGAGACAATGAAATTATCATTATTTGCAGATATGGTCCTCCAGACTAAAAAGTCCCACCAAAAGACTCCTAGAATAACCAAATTCGGCAATGTAGCAGAATACAAATTGACACACAAAATTCAATAGCATTCCTGTACACCAATGATGAATTCACTGAGAAAGAAATTAGGAAAAAATACCATTCACAATAACATTAAGAAAAATTATACTTAGGAATTAATATAACCAAGGAAGTGAAAGAACTCTGCAATGAAAACTACAGTACTCTGAAAAAGTAGATAGAAGACATCAGAAAATGGAAAGATATCCCTTGTTTCTAAAGAGAAAGAATCAATGCAGCAAATACAGCCATACTTCCAAAACTGATATACAGATTTAATGCAATCATAATCAAAATTCCAACAGAATTCCTCACAGATCTACAGAAAATTCTAAAATTTATATAGAACTAGAAGAGACCCAGAATAGCAAAAGCAATCCTAGGAAATAAGACCAAAGGAGGAGGCATCACAGTCTCGAATTTTAAATTATATTACAGCCAGGCATGGTGGTGCACAGCAATCCCAGCACTTGGGAGGCTGAGGCCAGCTTGGGCTATATAGTGAATTCAAGACTAGCATGAAATACATAGTGAGACCCTGTCTCAAAAAACCAAATAAATAAAATTGTATTACAAAACTACAATGATACTCAGTGGCTTAAGCGCCTGCCCTGGCAGGCGCAAGGTTGTGAGTTCAATCCCCGGTGCCGCAAAAAAACAAACAAACAAACAAAAAAACAATGATAAAAAGAGTGTGATACTGGCACAAAAATAAGGCACGTAGATCAACGAAACAGAACAGAGAATAAAGAAACACCAGGCACATTCAGCTAATTTGACCACTGACATGTACAAAAATTTCATGTCACTGTCTGTCTAAAATATGCTGCCTGTGCCTTTCTTTTCTCTTCCCCCTAGTGCCTGCTTCATTCATGCAGACTGCTTTATTTTCCCTACTTGCAGCATCAAGTGACCAATTGTATTGTAGCTTCATGTCTCTTTATATTATTAAAAGTTGCTCTTATTGCACCATTTTTAATTTGGAGCATTAACAAAATGTTCATATACAAATCAATACAAGAGTTCTATGGGGAAAAAAAGATAATTGTTTAAAACAAAACAAAGTACTATAAATGTAGATGCTTAAACACGTGTAGAAGTAAAGTGTATAACAAAAATACAACAAAAGATGTGAGAAAGGAATGCAAATACACTTTTATTATCTTTATACAATATATGAAACATATGCATCATTTAAACGTAGATTGATAAAAACGCATAGTGTAGCTGGGTGTGATGGAGCACATCTATAATCCTAGCACTTGGGAGGCTGAGGCAGGAGGAGCACCATTAGTTCAAGGCCAGCCTGGGCTACATAGTGAGTTCACAGCCAGTCTGGACTACATAGTGAGCCTCTGTCTCACAAAATAAAAAAATAAAAAAAAATTAAAAAAAATGCATAGTGTAAAACATAGAGTAAATTAAAAGAACAACAAAAAGACACACAATAATCACTTGTGACAATAAAAGGGTATTATGAAAACATGTCTATTCTTCAGTCTCACTGTCAACTTTTCCACTGATTCCTCTACTTAGTTCCATTCCTTTATGATTTTACTTCCCCTTACCATTCAGTCTAATACCTACATCTACCATTTCAGCCACTCTGTTGCATAAAATGTAAACTTCCTTGTTTATCATTCTATCCAATTTACCTGGCCAAATATCAAACCTGGACAAATTCGACTATCTGGTTCTCAGAGACTGTATTGGGCCCAAAAGAAAAAAAGGAGTTTCACAATCAAGTCATATAGCAATTCAGTGCTACCAAACTAATTACCTCAACAGTACTAACCAACCTTACCATCCTCCTGAGTCAGCAACCTTTCCCATTTTCAATAATTAGGAAATTCTTCTAATTTTCTACTCTGGCCACCCTTGCCTTCTGAGCTTAGACATTCTAGTCTATGATAAAAAAAAAAAAAAATTAAACAATAAAAAAAAGACTTCCTTCAACCACAAGCTCTGATATACAGACCAATACCTTCTCTCTTCTCTTCCCCTTAGTTTCTTAATGAAGCAGCACCCAAACTAGAAGCCAGGCAATGTTCCTTACTTGTTACTGCTGTTCATTTTTATATCAATGTCAGTTTTTCCCATTAAACTTTGCTCTGTTAAGTCAAAATAGAAAACTCAAGTTTTTACAAACTTGTGAAATTAGACTAAATGGAAACTTTAACATGAGTCTTTAAGTAAATAACAATGAGTAAAATATAATTTTGTTTTACACTTTTTTGTTAGAAAAATTTTATAGCACACAAAATAGAATACATATATGCCAAACCTCATGTACCAATCATGTAGCTTGAAAAATTACCAACCACTCGGCAATTTTGTTTCCTCTAACCCCACTGCCCTTTAACCACAAGAGTGTTTTATAAAAAAATCTAATAAGAGAATATATAATCTCACTGTAAATGTTTCAGTACTTCCCTAGAAAATTATTTTTTAATTAACTTAGTGATTTCCTCACGCCTGCCAGACAGGCGCTTAAGCCACTGAGCCAAACTCCCAGTCCTAGTTTTTTGAGGCAGGGTCGCACTATGTAGCTTAGTCCGGCCTTGTGCTCGCATCGTAGCCCAAGCTGGCCTCGAACTCCCAACGCTCCTCCTACCTCAGCCTCCAGAGTGCTGGGATTAAAGGCGTGAGCCACCACGCCCGGTTCGTAACTTAATGATATTACTATTACAATACCCTGCAAAAGTAATAATGATCCTTTAATATCTGCAATCCATAGTCATTTCCGATTACTTAAAAATTATTTAAATGGGGATCCCAACAGGATTGATATGGATCCAAAATCAGGATCCAAAATGGGATTGATATGGCCCTTGGGTGTTTCTTTAAAAATCTATAATAGTTACTACCATCACTTTCTCCAACCCAACTGCCTTTTAATGCCAGTTACTAATCAAAGAATCACATTATTTGTCTTCAAAAAGTTATCACATTCTGAAAGATAAAAAAACCAGAAATTATCACATTCTGTATTTGTCTGTTCCCTTATGTTGTTTAACATGTTTCTCTAGCCCCCACATTTCTCATAACATAATCCCTTTGGCTTGTTTTTGTTTTTTGAGACAGTGGCTCACTATATAACCACTATATTTTCCTAACTTTCTTTCTCATATTAAAATAACAAGTCCCACATCCATCAGCTGATGAATAAACAAAATGTGTCATGTCCATACAATGGAGTGTTACTCAGTCTCAAAAGCAAATGAAGTACCGATATATGTTGAGATATGAATAAACTTTGAAGATATGCTAAGTGAAAGAAACTTGTCACAAAAGACCACATACTATATAATTTTATTTATATGAAAAAATCTATAGGCATTCTTGCTAGAATACGCAAATCTAGACAGAAAGTAGATTGGTGCTTGCACAGGGACAGAGGTTGTAGGACTAAGGGGCAAAAGGTAAAAAGTAATTTCTTTTTCGGGTAATAAAAAAATTCTAAAACCAGCTTGGCTGAAGTGTCACACACTAGTAATCTCAGCCACTCAGGACCCAAAGGCAAGAGGGCTGCAAGCATGAGGCCAGTCTAGACAGATGCAGCTCAGTGATGAGTGCTTGTCTAACATGTGTGAGGCTCTAGGTTCAAGCCCTGGTAGCGTGAACAAAAAAGTGTCTTTTTAATTTGAATGGCTCTCTATACTGCTATGATAACATCCTCATGGTTCCTTTTTTTTTTTTTTTTTTTTTTTTTTTTTTTTTTTTTTTTTTTTTTTTTTTTTTTTTTGGTCTTTTTGAGACAGGGTTTCAAAATGCAGTTTAGGCAGGCCTTGAACTATGTAACCCAGGCTGGCCTTGAACTTGCAGCAATCCTCCTACCTTACCATCCTGGGATTAAGGTGTACACCACTATGCTCAGCCCTCTCATGCTTTCTTTTTAGCTAAAGGGTTGGGGGATATACTTTAGTGGTTGAGTGCTCCCCTAGCATCCATGAAGCCCTGGATTCAACACCCAGCATCACAAAGAAACACAAATGGTTATGACTGGGTGTAGTGGTGTGCACCTACAGTCTAAACTATTTGGGAGGCAGAGGTGTGATGATTATTAGCCTGAGCAACAGTGAAAACTCCATCTCAAGAATAAAACAAGCTGGGTGTTATGGCAGATGCCTGTAATCTCATCTTCTTGGGAGGCTGAGGCAAGAGAATCACAAGTTCAAGGTCAGTCTGGGCAACTTAGCAAGACCCTGTCATAAAATACAATAAAAAGGGCCGTGGATGGAGCTCAGCCCTTCTTTGGTTCAATTCCTAGTACTGCAAAACACAAACAAAATAGATTATCTTGTTAACTAAAAACAGAAAGTAGAAGATTTCATATACGTCGTATGCTACCACTTGTGTTACAGAATAAAAACAATGTGGCTTGCTACCATTTGTATAGATAGACTATCCATGTACTGTAGTTTCTGTATGTTTTACATACAGAAATACAGACTATTATTTGGTCTGGTTTCTTAATTTTTTATCAAGTCATCCAATACATTTTCAAATTTTCCTTCATTGCAAAATTAAAACACCAAGACTAAAGGCAACTTACAAGCAAAGCTGAGTGGACAACAGGGGGGTTGGGATGATCCATAAATAAAATAAGGCCAGGCAGACATCCTTGATCCTGGACAATAGCTCTTCTATTTAATGGATCTGCTGCTAGATCTCGTAGCTGGTTAACTACTGATAGAGCATCAGGTTCTTCATTCACGGTAGAGGAAGAAGAATTCATCTTCTATGTCATGCACATGAATAAATCTTCTTAAATTCTGTAGAAAAGGTTTGCAAAATTAGTTCTAAGTCATTAAGGTAAATTAGTGTACTTGTTAAATAACCAGGATTACAACATCTTTAGCAAGAAACAGATGACTCTAAATCACATACACACAAAAAAAATGACAATTCCATAGTTTGAGAAAAATAAAATGAACATAAGAAGCTGAAAAATCAAGTTACTTTGGGTGTGCACAATGCTTAAAGAACCTATGTCATACTCAATATTCTAATAAATTCCTTTTTAGCAATACATATTTTAATGCTAACGTCACAATAAACAAGATCTTCACAGTTCAAGCTTATAACCTTTGCTACACTTCTCAAACTGTAACACTGCCAGAGTTTTCTTCCCCTTGAACATTTCTGGTCCTAAAACAAGAGCCTCAGGGAAAACTGACGAGCTGATAGTTCGCGTTTCTCTCTCCCTCTCTGTTGCGCGTTCTCTCTCTCTCTCTCATTCATCTACGAACAAAAAACTCAGCATACTGGCTCTATAAAATATAAAATTCCCTAAGAAAAAGGCATCAAAGAAGGTTATAACCAAAGAAGCACAGAAACCTGTGCCTGGCAGTTTGGGATATCACAGTGAATCTGAACTGAATCTAAACATATCTGTCCATCTCTGTCTCATCACCTACTGCCTACTAAACAAGCAACAGGAAGGAGGAAATAGAATTTGAGGTCATTTATCTAACAGACAAGGAAACAGTCACAAAGAAGTTAAATAATTTGTCCCAAACTAGTTGGTAGAGCTGGATCAAAATCTTATTTACTATTTCCTAAAGTGGTCAGCAGTCTTTCTACTTTTAATACAGTTGTTTTAAGTTCAGCATAATTTTTTCCCTAAAAGTAAATGAAGTAGTTCAGGCAATATGTTAGATATACAAAAGCCAAAGAAACAAAATATCAAGGAATAATCTTCATTAATGCAGAAAATCAAAAACAGCAACTTTTAACCAAATTACACAGTATATTCCTCATTGGGAAAAATATAAAAATGTGTATACTTTTCACTAAAGAATGTGTTTAATGTTAATTTCAACAACAATGCCAACTTGTCAGCGCTATGCAGAAAAAACTATTCTGGAAAGTCCAGAAAGATCTTTGCTTAAAATTCTTTTCAGGGAAAAAGATAATGAAACAAAACTGACCTTACCATGTACTGAAATATTCAAAGTTCTAAGAGTAAAGCAACAGTACTAATGGTAGAATAGAAGAGATAAAACAGTTTTCCCAAGAAAATTACTTATGCATTCCATATAAGAAAGCTACCAATTAAGTCAGACCTAGGCTCTATCACTTGAAAACTGTGACTTTAGGCAAATCCCTTAAACTCTGTATCAGTTTCTTCATCTGTAAAATGTGTTTAATCGTAACAGCTACCAAATAGCTTGTTGTCCAGGTGAAATGACAAAAGAGAGCTTAAACTAGTGGCTAGCACAAAGTATGATCAATAAATGATAGTTTTAAATTACATGCTATCAAAAAAATCAATGAAAAAAGTTAAGATTCAATAAGTTGTATTAGGGCAACTTCTTAGCATTTTTTAAAACTACTATTAAAGATCTTTAATGACATATGGCCAAAAAACAAAAATCACATTCCAGATAAAATACATTTAATTGATGAATTAAAAAGAAAAAATCTCAGCCCAGTATAGTGGCACAGACCTGTAATCCTCTTAGGAGGCTGAGAGGCAGGATAGTGAGTTCAGGGCTAGCCTGGACTACACAGTGAGACTCTGGCTCAAAAAACAAACAAACAAACAAAAAACCCAAAACCACACACGCAACAAAAAGGGGGAAAAGAAAAAAAGAAAGAAAATCTCCAAGCAAATGCAAACAGAGGACTCTAAGAAAAGACTTTAGAGTAGGATATTTGCCAGGTAACCCTCTCAAAAGGAAAATATTATAGTTACTACAGTCATTTCTAAAAATTCAGGATAAAAGAAAGGGCAATGGACTGCATATACAGAGAAGACTTAGTGCCAGGCATAGTGCTACATGCCTGTAATCCCAGCACTCTGGAGACAGAGGCAGGAGGATTGTTATGAGTTCAAGGCCATCAGGGCTAGTTAGTGAATTCAGTGCCAGCCTGGACTACACAGCGAGACCCAGTCTCAAATAACCAAAAACAAAATACTAAGGGATTTGAGGGCATGTTGCCTAAAGATGTCTCTATGATAAGCATCCTGAATATCCCTACTTAAAAGCCAGCTTAAGCCAGGCGTGGTGGCGCACGCCTATAATCCAAGCACTCCACTCAGGAGGCTGAGGTAGGTGGAGCGTTGTGAGTTCAAGGCCGGCTTTGGCTACAATGTGAGCACAAGGCTGGCCTGAGCTACATAGTGTGACCCTGTCTCAAAAAACTAGGCCCGGGAGTTTGGCTCAGTGGCTTAAGCACCTGCCTGGCAGGCACGAGGTTGTGAGTTCGATCCTCGTTGCCACAAAAAAATAAATAAATAAAATAAAAATAAATAAATAAAAGCCAGCTTATCTGTAAATTTTATATGCTATCACTAGCACAAGTTCTATTCAAAATGAAACTTGCAAAACCAATTACTGGTTCAAAATCCCAAAAACAAAGTCATAGTTTGAACCAAATATTCTGTGTGGTGGCCTTTTTACAGAATGCAAGCCTTGAAACTAGAGGGTTCTAATCTCACCTAAGATGTCCGAAGGTAATTAGGTAGCTATGCAATGAGAATGACTCTTTAAAAATTATATACAGATATTCCTCCTTTAATGACCTCCCTGTTTAACAACTGTTCAGACTTATGACCCACCACTCAGACTTACAACTCATCTTTTATTTTTGTACAGTTCTGTTCATCTTGTTTATACAGTGTCAATGTCTTTTTTTTTATACAATACACCTTGTTTACACAGTACTGTAATTTTTGCAGATTGTACTGTACAATACCATAGTCTTATGTTTTGTTATACTTTACAGTACTGCATATGAGAGTCACACAAATAAAAGCAAAGTCATCAAGTTTCCTTGGACCATTTTTTGTTCTGAATATTGTAATGTACATACTATGTACAAGTCTTCAGTGAGCAACCACTTCAGAATGACCCAGTCACAGAAACAGAACTCAGCTCATCAGAGAAGTAGTGTCTATATAACCTTTCTGCTCCTTCGAGATAAACAAAAGTCAAAACAGTTAAAACTTGCAATCTTCAAAACCCACTAACAAGAAAAGGGCTCAAACCAAGATCTAAGAAACGTTGTTCCCTAAGAAAGGACTACAATACCAAGAGTCATCAAAGAGTTTAACATAACAGGGAGAGCTGTGATCAAGTGCCACATTTCTACAAGGTTTAAATGAAAGCAAGAAAGGCAGGCAGAAGTTATGATTGTTCCCCAAGTTAGGGAGGTTTTGTACAAACCTTTGAAAGGAACTCCTCACTGTTAAAAAGAGTTTATTTTTATCTTTTAATTTTAATATTTTTGATAATATTAAGCTACTTTGGCATCCTTTCCCAACTACATTACTCAAATCCTGTTAAACGATCAATAGCTCTTTGGACTGCAGAGTTTACATGGCTGATTTTTATAAAAGCAAGCTATGGAATAGTTAAAATGGAAACAGACAAGCTAAAATTAGCACTTGAACCCCAATTTATGAATAAGATATATTTTGTGGTTTCATGTTAATTCTATTAATTTCACTTAAGCACTCAAGTTGTTTGATAGAAATATGCCCATTCCAGGGCTGAAAAAAATGGCTTTAAATGATTACTTCAGAATTCATTCCATCCTACCCTTTCTATTCCCAATTTGGTAGACCTCAAAATATTTTGAAATAACCTGAAATGATGATAAGAGCAATTTTACAGCAGCCAATAAATCATAATGTTAAAAAAAAAAAAAACCACCGGGCATGGTGGTGCATGCCTGTAATCTCAGCACTCTGGAGGCTGAGGCAGGAGGATCGCTGCAAGTTCAAGGCCAGCCTGAACGACATAGCAAGACCCTGTCTCAAAAAATAAATAAAATAAAAGTAAAAAACCATCCTCCTCCCTTCTCCTACCTTATGCTCAAGAGCATATAAGTTTGTTTTCTAGTAGTGTTAAAACACTAATGTCAAGAAAAAAGAATAGAAGGATACAATGGAAACAAAATTTTTGTAAATAAGGAGCAGAACAGAGGTTGAAGAGAAGGGACGGGAATGGGAAAAAAAGCAAGATATATGATGTACAGGTAAAATGTTATCATTACGTATATCTAATATGTACCAATATAAAAAAAAAAAAGCCCTGTGGACCTAGACAGACTAAATCAGAATAAACTGTGATTATTATTAAAATGCAAATTCTTAGGCACTAGCCTAGACCCAAGTAGCAGCAGTCTTTGGAGATAGGGCTCAAAACTTATTTTAATAAGTACACCAGATAAATTCTGGTGAAAAGAAGATATTAAAATTCTACAAGAAGTTGGGTGTGGTGGCGCACGCCTTTAATCCCAGCACTCCGGAGACTGAGGTAGGTGGAATGTTGTGAGTTCAAGGCTGGCTTGGGCTACAACGTGAGCAAGGCCAGCCTGAACTACATAGTGTGAAACTACCTCGAAAAAAAAAACAGGGCAGGCAGTTCGGCTCAGTGGCCTAAGCGTCTGCCTGGCAGGCATGAGGTTGTGAGTTCGATCCCCCTGCCATAAAAAATAAAAATAAATAAATAAAAAACAAAATTCTACAAAAGATTTTGTTTACTCACTGAGCAACATAAAATTATGTGATTTGGAAGTAAGTAGATTTCAGTTTTCCTACCAGATAACATAACAAACTGAAAAAAACAAAGCAAAACAAAACAACAAAAAGCAACAGCAAATCTACTCTTTCCTTCCAAAGAAACTAATTGGATGGTCTTGCTAAATGGAACAAAATTGTGGCATGATATTACAATGGGAAATTAGGCTTTATGCTGATTATGTGGGTAAACATAAGCTTCTTGAAATCATATTTGTCACCATTAGTATTTACCATTTGTCTCGGTCTGCTTTTTTCTTTTAAAATCAGCACCTGAATGCATCCCTAGAATCCCAGCACTCTGAGAGATTGAGGCAAGAGGACAGAAAATTCACACTCAGTCTGAGCAACTCAGCAACTCCTATCTCAAATTTCAAAAGGTGTCAAGGAGGGAGGCTCAGGATGCAGTTTAGCGAGACTATTTTTGGCTACTATGTTAAAACTGCCACTACAGATACAACTTACTTTTTTAAAAATCGTAGCCTAACTAGTAAATGATGAATTTCTGAAAAACAACTTTTTTCTTGTTTTTCTACGTTCCATGCTTAACAGAACACAAGTGGATATATACTGTATGCCTTTATTTTCTCTTTTGTTAAGTTTGGACAAGCACGTCATTAACACAATGAAAGCTCTCCAAACTTTAACAAGCACTCTGATCAACATAAGGATCTTGTTAAAAAAACAAACAAACAAACAAACAAAAACACTGATTCAACAGGTGGAGCAGGGCCTAACACTCTGCATTTTCAATAAGATTCTAAGTGCTGGTTGTCAGGGAGTAACATTTCTAAAGGCAAGGAGTTAAGATGCATGAAAGACATCTGTACTTGGACAGGTGCCTGAAAGATTCTTTCACCCAAGATCCACCAAACGACTCAGAATTTTTTTAGCTCTCACATACTAAAAACTGTAGAGGATACACACATAACCTAAGTCCTTATTGATTCATGGTTTAAAAAACAAACAAACAAACAAAAAGCACTGAGACAGATCTGCCTTTCTCTTTACTAACTAACCTTACCATGAAAAATTGAGCTACCTCCTGCCAGTCTCAGGTTCTTGAAGTAACAACAAAGCAAACCTCAGAATCAAAGAAAATTAGTACGCGAAATGATAAAATAGAATGCCAACAATTACTAAACAAGAACAATACTTTAACCTGTGGTGACTTCTGTTCCCACCGAGTCATTGGGCGGTAGTATCACGAAAGTAGCACAAATACCCAATAAGTTTTTAATTACAGAGATGTGAACGTCAGTGTCTCCTGAATCAAGCCAAACAATCATACTCTTCCATCTCCTTAAGAGACAAGCAAGTTCATACAACTAACAGAAAGTCACCAAAGAACAACCTGGCGAGGAAGAAAAGGGGAGATTTTATCCACTACTGATAATGCTAGGGCTGGTAGAAGTTGGAGGTTAGGGTGACCGACTAGAAGACAGCATTGCCACAGAACACACGGGCCACAGAACACATGGGAGCACGGCGTTTTACAGCGCCTGGGTGAGACAAGCTGCAGAGTCCTGAAGGGAAAGCAGGACCGCCGCCTAGGTGCAGTAGCCGCTTCCCGCGGCCTTCCCGGATTTACCGCTTTGCCCGCCGCCCCCGGACCGTACCTACCGCTTTAGAAGTTTAGGAGTGCAGAGCCTGCCGCACCATCAAAGCCACATCTACAGAAAAAGCAGAAGGACCCAGACAGCGCAAAGCATGTCCCTCAGTTCGCAGCTGCGGCCTGAGCCATCACAAATAACCAGACCCACTTAAGAAGCCAAAAAGCGAAGGCGCTGGCGGGGAAGGATCCGCAGACTCTACCCCCGTGACCCTGTCACCTCTGTCAGTTCTATTCCTCCACTGGCTGATGATGAGGCCAACGCGAGGGAAAGTATCCAATCAATGAAGGCTTTCTTAGACTAAGTCATTCATTGGTGAACTAGGGAAATGCATTAAGCATTCAATGCTCGGACCCAATGAGGACCCAGAACACTGGATTGAACCTAATGATTCTCCGTCTTCTTTGATTCTGGCGCAGAAACTACGGGACTTCTCGACTACAATTCCCAGCATTACTTTAGCTATTCTTTCATCCCTGTATCTTTCCAAATTTGGTATATGTGCTGCCAAAGCAAGCACAACTCTTTCATTTCTAATAAAGCAGTTTCATAATATTTGACCCGCCTTCTTGAGTCCTAACTCGTAATCTTAAAAAGAGTTATAGTTTTTTTTTCTATTTCATTCATTTGTTGTTTGTACGGTTTTGTTTGTTTGCAGTAATTTCTTTTTGGAACGAGGTTTTTTGTTTTTGTTTTTGTGTTTTTGTTTTTTTGTTTTTACTTATAAGGGATTTCTGGACAGAGAATTTTCTCCAATTTGTAAATGAGGGGAAGAGGGTTTGAAGACAAGGTAGGGAATGGTGCGGGAGAAGAATAAAGATATATCATGTACAGGTACAAATTTCCTGTGATGAATGTGATTATTATATATACCTAAAAATGTGCTAATAAACATAATTAATAAAAATTTCATCGTGCAGTATTTTTAATTTGCCTGTTTATCAGAGTCATATTTTTTTATCAGTAGCTGTCACTGAAGGTTTTGAGTATAGATTTTATTTTTTAAAGTTAAGTATTTCTCTGAAGTGGAATCCAAATCCCACAAGCAAATCTTTGAGAAAAGTACATCTATTGCACTCAACCTCACTGAACCAATTTTTGATTGGCTCTTTCACAGTTTGATTCTGCTATGTAGCTTATATATTAAAGTTAGATGGAATTTAAAAGGCCTCTAATGGAGAAAGAAAGTAAATGAGAATAAAATTCCTGGAACATAAGCTATATTAATATATCTCCCATACATTAATCGTAAGCAAATTTTTAAAACAAAAGGTCACTTGTACTTGAGTTTGTGTTCCCTTGTTGTTGGTCTTCTTGTAATAAACCAACAATAGCAAAGTAAAACTCTTTCACATTTGTCTCTTTCATACTATTTGACCGATAGCAAAAACAAGTCTGGCATGGATTTTGTTTCCCAAAGCTACCAGAGTGAGTGGTGGTAGGCCAACACTGCCTTTAAAGTTTAAAAAGGTGATACATAATGAGCCTGACTCAAAAAAAAAAAAAAAGGGAAATCAATCTTAGCCAAAAAAAACTTACCTTCATGTGTTACTGAGTGAGACCCTGACTCAAAAAAAAAAGAAAAAACAAGCAAACACACACACAATTACATTTCTACATACCAATGGATTATAAGCCTCAGGGAATTCTTTAAAGTTTTAAGAATTCTATTCCCATATAAAAAGTGTCTGGACTTGACACTAGTGAAGTTATACTACCTATCATTATGAGTCACTGCTAGTTCTTAGCTTTGGATATCTTACCACAGGACACAGCTGGAATGTCGTTTCTTAATAGTGTGCTGCTTAAATCACATGGTACTGTGTCAGATACTGGCAGCTTCATTCATTCAATTATTTAAGCAAACATTTTTTGAAAACATACCTCTAAGTTAAGGAATAACAATCCTTACCCTTACAAAGCTCACATCCTAAACAGCTGAAGCAGCTGTGATTTCTGAAACTTTGATCAACCAGCACTTTTTGGCTTAAAAATATTTTCTTGAACATTCTGTTCTGACAATATGTATGTGTGTATTCATAAATTCTAAACACTATGGCAAAGATATTCTTTTGTGTTGAGATTAACATGACTAAAACAGATTAAAATGATAACATCGCCCAATAATATCTGTCTTTAACAGATTTTTTGCTGTTGTTATTGTGATTTGTTGTTTTGTTTTTTGCTTTCAATAGCAATTAGGGGAACCTGAAGCCAGAGGAGGTGTTGAATGCCTGTAATCCCAGCACTCTGGGAGGCTAAAACAAGAGGATCACAAAATCTAAGCACAGCCTGGGGAATTTAGTGACTTAGTGAGACTCAAACTCTAAATTAAAAAAAAAATTAAAGGATGAGAATGTAGATCAGTGTGAAAACTCTGGGTTCAATTTCCATTCCTGGGTGGCAAAGTGGGCAGTATTGATGCAAGCACTGCCAGCATCTCTGACTCCTGCAATCTCTAAGAGAACACTGGCCTCCTAATTAGTCTTGACCAGACTATCCTGGGCCACAACTTCTTCCAGATGTATCCACCCCTTAAAACATTCATGGGTAACTCATGATGGTCTTTTAATCCCTAGGTTTTCTTGGATCCTAACGCAGAACTTCTTTTTTATTGGTACATTTTAGATATGCATAATGATAACATTTATCATAGAGATTTTGTACCTATACATGATATATCTTGGGTCTTCTTTTTTTACCATTTCCTTCTGCTCCCTTCAATCCATTTTGCCTCCTTATTTACAAAAACTTTGTTTCTATTTTTTCTTCTATTCTTTTTTTGTCTAGTCCCTTCCTTTCTTTCCCCCCTCCCACATCCCTTTTCCCCTTTTCATTTGAACATTTTCTCCCCATTTCCTACTTATATATACATTCTCATTATTTACACTTGCAGTTTCTCACACCAGAGAAGAAATGTGGTATTTAAACATGTGTGTCAGATTTATTTCACTTGAGTATGGGCTCAAATTGCATTCATTTTCTTACAAATGTCTCAAAGTTATCCTTCTTTGTGGCAGAGTACTACTCCATTGTATAAAAAACCACATTTTTTTTATCCATTCATTAGTACATGAGCATTTGGGCTGTTTCCAGATTTAGCTGTTAGAAACTGTGCTGCTATAAACATGGGTGTGCATATATCACTGTGGTATGATGTTTTTAGTTCTCTCAGGAAGATGGCAAGAAGTGACAAAGCTGTTTCAAATGGAACCCAAATAACTCACCAGTCACTGCAATCTGATGTGTCCACCACTCGGTTTCACTGGTGCATTTCTCTGTGGAGGCTGCTGGGGTCAGCAGTAGTCACCATGGATCTGCAGGTTCAAGTTGCCCCTCCCAAACAACAAGTCAAGGCTCAGGGAGAATTGTCACTTGCCATCTACTTCTGCTTTGAAGTCTGTCTCTTTGTTTTCCCTGTGGACTTCAATTCTCACTTCAGTCCTTGCTGGGCCCTGGGGACCCACTTCTCTTCTTCTTCTCTTCCTCACGTTGCTATATCCCACTCTCCGGATACCAAATTTCAGAGAGTCTGTGTTATTGTTTGTGTCTAGATGTACCCCTAAAGCCTCATGCAGCCATGAGGGCAGACTTCTACAGTTTGTGATTGATTCATGGTCCACTTATGGAATTATGGCTGTGAGTGCTACGCCCACCCTAGGTCGGGGAGTATGCATACAATATAAGGCACAGAAAGAGACTTCTCTCATGCCCCTCCCTTTTTCCTTTTGTTGTTTTTGCTGTTTTCTGCCACCATGACCTGCTGCCCTCTGCCATGGACCTAACCGATGAGCCACCCTGCCTTGGACCTAGCAGATTATGGACTGAAACCTTCACAAACTGTGAGCTAAATAAACCTTTCCTTCTGTAGTTTTGGGTGTCGGGTATTTTATTTTGGCAATGAGAGAAAGGTAAGCAACACAGCCTGTTTTAAGATGTTCACACCCCACCATTTCCCAGAAGTTTTCTAATGCAGGACCTCTTGAAGTCCATTTCAATGTGTTACATTTTCCATACAGAAGCAATCACACAGAGCTAGAAAAGAGATAAAAGCAGAACTACAGAGAGAGAACCTGAAGTTCAGGAGAATATTGTACAAATCCTGAAGATTATTCAACCTCTCTCATCAAATGGCTTGTCATTAAACCTAATAATCACTGGATCTCAACCACAGGAGCTGAATCCATGTTCTTCATGGTTATTTTTTGGGTCCTGTGATAACCCTGGATTGTCTTTAGAATATGAGAAATAAATGTTACACAACTGGTTCATAAGGGTACTCTGAGGCAGCTACTACTCTTGAGTGTATAGGTCAGGAAAATGAAACCCAGAGCCTGGTTTCCCCAAGGGCACATAACTGCTCAGTACCAAACTCATGTTTTGAACATGTTGATTCTATCTGATTCCAAAGTTCATACTCTTTCTACAACAGAGCACAGCCTCATTGTTTACCAATATAGATTAATGAGAACATGATGTTTTATTAAATATCTGTAAGAA
>RJWM01028399.1:0-25399 GCA_004363535.1 Dasyprocta punctata
ATAAAATGGCCAGAATATCAAAATCTTCAGAGTAGACAGTATATCAGCAGTTCAGTCTTCACAAGTGAAAAAACAGATAAAGTAGGCAGAATTTTCAAAGAACTATAGAAACTCTTCTAAGTATTTTACTTAATGATCTCCCGGTTAATTGATCTTGTTAAGAAAGGCATGGTATCCTTTTTGAGACTAAATATTGTTGTATAATAAGCCATACTATTGCCATTCCCACAATGTTAAGGAGTAAAAGGTCCTTTAAGTGCCATGTTCTGTAGGTTCTGTTACAAGGTAATTTGTTGTTTTGAGGTGCTAAGTAACAGGGAAGTTTTGACCTCCTCAGTAGTGTAATTTATTGACATTTTTAGAGGAACAAAATCACCAGGAGTATGCTATAGAATGATACATTTCATTCCTCTTTACCTATCTCTTTCTCCTTCTCTCCTTTTCTCCTCCCTGGGTGAAATGAGGGTGGCCAGTGTTCCTCACCATGGTCCTCTATAATGGTGTTTCTGCCTTGTCAGAAGACTAAAAACAATAAAAGAGGTTGACCAATGACTGAAACCTCCAGAATTGCGCCACAATATATCTATTTTCATTTTAATACAGTTTCAATTTAATTCTTTTTACTTTTTTTCTAAATTTTTGTGGTAATGGTGTTGAGCTCAGATTCTTGCATATCCCAGTCAAGTGCTCTGCAAGTAATTACTTCACCTGCACTCAGCTCAATTTTTTGGAGTGTAAAACTCTTAATATCAAAACAAAACACTATGTATTCAAGCATATGTTAACAAAAAGTTGATGCTTTTTCTAAGCACAACTGTTCAGATTTAGTAAATTATAAAGAAAAGAGCTTTACTTTATCTCACAGAATCATGAGAGCCAATTAAGCCAATCTCACCAGGCCTCTCCCCCACTGTCTCACACAAGTGATTCCCCCTCATACTTTAAAAATAGAATATTTGCAATGCTGAGTCAGTGCACAGATGCCGACCCAAATTTCACTTGTTTACATTCATGCCTTCCCACAGTTTTAGAGAACACTTGCTTCTTCAGTCAATCCCCTGTAGCAATCTATGCTTCTATCTTCACTCTTTTCTGGTTTTATGACAGGTTATTTTGTGCTTTTTCTTTCTCAGTAAAAAAGAAAGAAAACCCAGTTAATGCCATCACTTATGACTGTTTCTTCATCTTAAAAATAGATTAAAATTTCCAATTTTCTTTAGGATGAAATAATTCGTGTATTTGTAGTTGTTAAAACCATGCTTGTCATTAGCCATGAGGCAATTTGTTATATTACAATAAAAAGCCACTAAGTACACTACAGTCAGAGAGACATACAATAACAACTGTCACCAAGAATGTGAAGAAAACTCACAGTTACTAAAAAAACAAGATGGACAGTCATGCTGGACAACAAACAGCCTGACACCTTCTATAATTATGAAACATACAGATATTTTTCAGTCTATTTCTGTTCCTAAATAAAATGTTTCATGTTCAATAAATAATGAAAAGGTTTACTTTGGCTCAGAGATTTGGGCTAAGGTGGGAAATCTAACAATGGTCTTCTTCCTGACAGAAACCTGAGGTCATCACACAGGGTATCACATGGAGAGAGTTTAAGACTAGAGGATGTGCTCTCCTCTCACTCTGTGTTTCAATTCAAGTATTCAATCTTAGGGACTCCAAAAACAAAAACCTTATCTACTTCTAACTGCCTCCTAAGTAACCCAACTGTTTATATTTACTCAGATAATGTTCTCACCTATTAGGATATACTGCTGGGTGTTCACCTGTTTGTCTGTATCACAGGAAATTAGATTTTTTTTCATGAATACTGAATGGAACAACTCATATATAACCATAATTGCTTCCAAATTACTCATTAATTACTATCTTAGTTATATACACTAGAGTGAAGAAGACCTAAATCCACACTAAAATTTGTTCTTGAATGTTTATATTCCACATAGTTAAGTTACGTAGGATCGACAGGCAGTAGGAAGGGGACCATTCCAAAACACAGTCACTTCGTTGTGAGTTCGAGGCCGGCTTGGGCTACAACGCGAGCGCAAGGCCGGCCTGAGCTACATAGTGCGACCCTGCCTCAAAAAACCAGGGCTGGGGAGTTTGGCTCAGCGGCTTAAGCACCTGCCCTGGCAAGCGCAAGGTTGTGAGTTCAATCCCCAGTGCCGCAAAAAAAAAAAAAAAAAAAAAAAAAAAAAAAAAAAAAAACACAGTCACTTATGAGATGAGGTGAACTGAGTCTGTAGTTGAGGGCTGAGCTGATGGAAACCAGGTCACAAGATGGAGACACGATGGCTAGGCCCACAGGTCTCATCACAGACAAATAACAGTTCAGTTTTATCGTAACTGGTACCACTGGTTCAGGGTAACCCAAATAATGTAACAAACAAGTAGGTGGATGATCAGAACACCCTGACCCTTACTCCTACTCCTTTCAGAAACGTCTTTGTGCTTTTTTTGTAGTTACAGATAAACTAAAGTTAGTAATTTCTTCTGATGAATATTGCTACATGCCTTGTTTCAGTACTAGATCAATAATAGCTAAGCAGCTGTACATGTAACCCAATAGGTTGACTTTAGTTTGACCCAAGTATTCTGTAAAAATGCTACTGTATAAAAAACCACTAGAAAATTCAAATTTACTGTGTAAAAACTCCTAGAGCTTCAGTTGTAACCCACTTTCCTGCTTTCTTCTGCTCTCAGGAACTTTTTGTTTCATAAACTTTCTAACTTGCCTTCTGCATCCTCTGTTGCATTCTTTGCTGACATGGAATATGAACCTGGCAGAGTTAACAGGTTAGAATACACTTTACAATGACATTTACAACTTAGCGTTCACAAAAGCTAAAAGGCAGAGACAACTAAAATGTCCACAAATTGATGAATAACCCAAAATTTAAACTTCCCATATTATTCATTTATGAAAAGAAATACTTTTCTTACAAATGCTACAATGTAAATTCATCTTGGAAATGTCATGCAAAAAAGACAGACACAAATACAATGCTGAATTATTCAATTACATAAAATGACTACACTGTGAAAATATATAGAATACACAGTAGGTTAGCAGTTCATATGGCTTGTGGAAATAGAAGAAATGAGGAGGCAGGGTTCCTTTAGGAGCTAAATAAAGTATTCTAAATGGACTAGGCTGTTGACTGTATATTTTAAAGTGAATGAATCAAATAGTAAGTAAACTATTCCAGTAGAGCTGACATAAGACAATGTCTACTTAATAATAAGTGTACAGAGAATTTGGAGAACTATTTGCAGTGCAGCTAATAATAATAAATGAAGGGAGAAAGGCAGGAAAGAAGGACAGATCTGAGAAAGAGGCAAAAGAAAGCATATGAGAGCAACAAATGGAAGCAAGGAGGAATAAAAGTAGAGAAAAGAATTTTTTTAAAAGGGACAGAGAAAGGAAGTAAAGAAGGAATGAAAAAAGGAAATAAAAAGAAAAAAGAGAATATGGTAGGGAGGGAGGGTGGAAACTAGAGAAGACAGATGGATAGAAGAAAGCAAAGAAACATGGAGTCCAACATGAATTTATTTACTATATCCCAAGCCTCAAAACTTCTCCGTGAGAGTTTGATAGGACAAGCCTTCTTCCTCTTCTTCTGATCGTTGTCCCTAAAGACGAAAGTGACAGGATTGTTGACTTTCTATGTCAGACTCTACAATGTCCTCTGATATATTTCAGAATTTGGGCTGGAAATAATTGACAAAGGAAAGGCCAGAGAGCTTGCCAAACACAGTGAAGTAAATTATATCCATAAAGAAGGCAAGCTGCTGTTCCTTAGCACAGCAGACCCCAAAGATGGCAGATAAAATGAAGACATAGGAAAGGACAATGAAGATTAAACAACTGATGTGACCACATGCACAATGAGTGGGATTTCATCTTTGTACAGGCCCCCCTCATGAGGGAAAATATGGCAGGGAAAATCTTGGATAACATTAGACTCACACAAGAAAACATAAAAACCATAATGAAACACATCCCAGGACAAGGCCACAAGGCAGACACTATCACAGAGGCTAACATATTGAAACACATAGTCAGGCAAACAGACAAATAGTGGGATTAGCCCATGACAATGAGCAAGAATTGAGTATAGCAGAGGGTAAAAACTGAGAACATCAATGAGCCCAGAACATACCAGTAATACCCAAAGAGGCACAACAAGTTGACCACCATTGATGAGGACACTATGCACAATTCCAAGAAACCAAAAAGAATAACCTGAGACAGGGCTCAGTATTCTCAACAAGCATGGTTGTGTACCTGCTGAGATCCAAAACAAAATGAAGACAAAATTATAAAATTTAAGTTGTGACACAGACCAAATAGCAATTTAATAAGTCTATGCTATTGACCAATTTGCTAGTCATGACAGTTTTTTTCTTCATCTGTTCACTTATAATAGCTCTAACATTCACTGTAGTGAAAGCTAAAAGTGAGACCAATATATTAAGTTCTTAAGCCAAAGTTGAACAGTTAACTGGGTTTTGTTAACAATGACAGCAAAAAAAGGCAGGCATTTGGAGCACTACAAACAGGCATAGGTTATCAGGGTATAATACTTCTCATAGTGAGCATGTTCTAGCAAACATATTTCATTCACACATTTAATAAAATGTATTTTCTGAGACTATTCATGTTTTCATTGACAACTTCAATGTTTTGATTTATTTTTTATCTGTATATTCAGCATTCAATTCAGATATCTTATTTCCTACTGAATAAATAATGAAAGGAAATGGGAACAATGCTATACACTTGCAAACTCAGCTTCTTGGGAGACTAAAGCAAGGAGATCACAATTTAAAGGTCAGAATGGGCAATTTAGCAGGAGATTGTATTGGTGTAAAAGTAGCATAACATTGCAAATATCTTATAAAATTGCCCTGAAATTCAAGTAGTAAACTGCACATCTTCATCCAGACAGAAATAGACCTACTTCAATCAATATAGCTATATAGATGATTTTGGTGGCAAATTTATTATCCATTAGAAATTCAATTGAAAACTATTAATTCTAATATTCAGACAATAGGTATTAGATATACTTACACTGTGTATAAAACAAGAAATAAATGTTTTTCCAAAACACAGACATTTATAAAAAATTCTGTTAGGACATAAATAATTTTTCCTTCAATTACAAAGTATAAATATTATGTAGATTGTAACTGACAAGTACTACAAGTAATAGGGAAGGAACAACTTCACAATTCTAATTTGCTTTCATTTCTCACTGAAGGGATGGAATAGTAGACCTCAGTCACACTGAACATGCAGTTTACCACTAAACTACATGACTGGTCCACTCATGTGCTTTTGATGCAAAGTATATGCTTGTCATTATTTAGACAGGGTCTCACTATGTAGTTCAGGCTGGCGTTGAACTTACTAGCTAGCGCAGACTGGCCTCAAACATGTACTGACCCTTCTGCTTCCTTGTCCTAAGTGCTAGGATTTCAAGCATGAGTCACCATGCCTAGCTGCAAAATACATTATTAAATAAACAGTTCAACAGAAATTAATGAAATAAATTTAGAAATACATAGAACTAAGTAACAATTTTAGGATATAATGTCAATGCTTGGAAAAAACACTTTCAGTTATATATATAGTTTTAAAGAAACATTTAGCAAAATATTTGATCAAAAACATAATGAGTAGTTTACAAAACATGAATCAACATATTGAAAAAGAAGCTAAGTGTGGTGGCACATTCTTGTAATCCTAGAACTTGCCGGGGGGCGGGGGGGTTTGAGGCAGGAGGATTGCCATAAATTGATGACCAGCCTGGATTCCATGTTGAGATCCTGTCTCAAAAAACAAACAAACATTTTTTTCACATTCATATGTATGAATAGATAATCAAGATGGAATTACAAGAGCCAACAGGAAAACACACTATGAAAATGAGAAAAAATATAAGGATAATGGATAAATTAGTTTTTGAGAAAAGTCTCACTATGCAATCAATTCATGCTAGGCAACAACTCTTGTTCCTCTGGTATCAGCCTCCTGAATTGCCCCTCACTATATACTTCAGGCTGGTCTCAAACTCATGGTAATCCTGCTGGCTCGGCCTCCCAAGTGTTGGGACTGTAAGTGAGCACCACTATACCTGGCCTAGATCTTCTTACATGCTTTTTATCATACTTTACTATCACATTTTCTATATTTTTAATCTATTTAGAGTGCACATTTGAATGTTTGTGATACGAAAATCAGATTCACTTTGCAAATAAAATGAGCAATTTATCACCATAAAGAAGTGATGAATTATATTTTATACTTGATTTGTACTGCCAGCTTTATCAAATCTGTTTGTTTAAAGCAAATGCATTTCTTGGTGCTTCTTATAAATTCAGTGTGCCTACATGTTGCTGAGCTTCAGGTTTGAGTGACTGTAACTACACAGCATGTTCCATATAGTGGGCAAGGGTCTCTCTCTCTCTCCTTTACTTTTTTATTGGAGATTTGTTTTTCAGAAAGAATTATAATAGAGTTTTAATTTGAATAGATGTTTGCTAAATTCAGTTGTTTTACTAATATTATAAATAGTTTCATTAAGTATATAATTTTTAAAATTCCTAGCCCCTTGGTAAAACAGGATATTATAAATAAATAAAAATATATAAATAATTTTTAGGTAACAGAAAAATTCTCAGAAATGTGTAAAATTACAAATTTGGCAACAGAAGAAGCAGATGTGGAGAATGACATAGTTGGCAAGCAATCAAAGTGACAATAAAAAAAAACTTTCCTTCATAAACTCATCTCAGTGAATTTTCAAGTGATTCACTGAAACTTTTCTGACATTGATCAAGTTGCCATCTGTGTATGTACCAATTTCTCAGGATGAATATATTCATTATGTATAGCAAATATCTATAAATATGAACACTATAATAACTATGGTATACTCACTTAAGCGTGGTTTCAAATGTTTGTAATCAAAAGAGAAAGAAATCTTTGTAACTTATGTTCACAGGATAATACAATCTGCCTAAATCCAGACAACATGTTTATAAGAATAGGCAAATACAGGACTATTACACTTATATATGCATATTTTCAAATCCAGGATAGTACTTTACCTAGCAAAATAAAAGGGTGTATTAGAAAACAGTATCTAATATTTGCATGTAACTAAATGGTAACATGGGTCCCTAGCACGCATGATGTAGGTTTAACCTAAGTACCACACACAGGAAAAAAAAAGTGACTGTATGATAATAATGTTGCGTCTGTCTATCTTATCCAAGGATGGCTCAGCATCATAAAACTATGGTAAAACTTATCGCACACACAAAACAAAGAATAAACTGATACGATTATTTGACTTGACATAAACATTTTCTAAAAGTCAATTTTTATTATTTCTTGAAGTCTTTTGAGGAAGAAAATAATGTGATTAATAATTTGATAAAGCACATGTTCCATAAAACTAGCAAATGTTATAATGAATGGAGATGCAGTACATGAATTATTTCAACATCAGAAATAAATCAAGGATATTCACCATCTCCACTAATCTGTCACATGAAACAAAAATTCATGTGTTACCACAGGACATACAGGCAAGACAGACAAAAAGCAACAAAAGGATTGAAATTAAAGATAAAGTATCTGTGCATGAATGATGAAAGAATCAAGATGCAGAATCTGAGAACAGTAACAGAAAGACTATGTTCCCAATGCCAAGATCAACTGGAAAAAGTCACAATGTATCTCACAGTTTCAACACTCACTAAAACGATCCAAAATACAGTGAAGCCACATGATACACAACTAGAACACAAATTATAAGCAAATATTACTCTCAAATGTGTTGGTCTCAAGGTCAGTACACACAAAAACAACAGAGAATTGTAAAGGCCTGTTGATCAAGAACCAATGTTTAGTTGATTATCAGTGAAAATAGGAAAAAAAATATTTTGTCATTAACAGAATCCAAGTACAGGAATGTCCCTATACCATGTGGCTATAATGAATATTTCAGGACAAAAAATACATTATCAAAAATATATTTAAACTGAGGGCTGGACTTCTTTAAAATGCAAACACATCTGAAATCTGCCTTGAAAGGAATCAACTAGATGTTCCTACTCAGTCTCTGCTAATATGTTGTCTTGTTAATGAAAATGCCTCCTCACTTATCACTGTAAAGTAGGGCATTACTGACACCTAGAAATGATCCACAGTCCACTAAGTTTAAAAATTGCTTTAAAATTATTGTATATTGTATCAACAAATTCACTAAAAGTCTAGATCTCCGAAGAGAAAAATCATACATACAAATAAAATTGGAGAAGATAACCTGAATGTTGGGAGAATAATGTACAGACTCAGATTTGAGGATGAATTATGCTAGGAATTTTTAAAATTATATACTTAATGGAACTATTTGCATAATACCAGTATAACAACTAAATTTAACAAACAACTATTCAAATTCCTTCTGAAAAACAAAGGAAAGTGTTATAGTTACAGTTACTCAAGCCTGAAACTTAGTAACCTGTAGACACACTAAATTTATAAGAAGCACTAAGAAATGCATTTGCTTTAAACAAACCGATTTGCTAAAGCTAGCAATACAAATCAAGTGTAAAATATAAGTTATCACTTCTTTATGGTGGCAAACTGCTCATTTTATATGCAAAGTGAATCTGATTTTCGTATCACAAACATTTAAATGTGCACTCTAAGTAGATTAAAAATATATAAAATATGATAGCAAAATATGGCAAAAATCATGTAAGAAAATCTAGGCCAGGTATGGTGGTACTCATTTACAATCCCAACACTTGGGAGGCTGAGCCATCAGGATTACACAAGTTTGAGACCAGCCTGAAGTATATACTAAGACCCTGTCTCAAAATACTGAAAACAAAACCTAGAATTGAGTAAATCTTCAGAAATAAAATTATAAAATTATGTCCTCACAGCTTGTGGAACCCAAGAGACACTTAGGGGGATTTGAGGGAGTATAGTCTCTTGTCATTTATGGAACACATAACAAAGGCTCATGCCCATCTCTTTCCCCTGAAAGATACAAATCAGTACAAGGGGGAAAGGGAGTAGGAAGCAACAGTGCTAACCTGCTCTCAGCTCACTGAGGTGATGGAAGAAGAAGTGAGAGTATAGGAATGAACAACCCAGTACAGAAAGGCAGGCATAAACCCAAGGTTAAAGCAGCTAGAATGGTTCTCAGAATCACCATAAATTAAAACTAGGAATGGAGTGTTTTCTCTTTAGTTTTGCATGTGCTTGGTGTCATGTTCAAACTGTGTCCTCATTGAAAAGCCCTGTGTGTTCATTGAAAGTTGGATCCTATCCCCTTGCAAGGGTAATGTAAGCCAGAGTACGACCAGAGTCGGGGGACCTCTTAATAATACCAAAGCAACAACAAAAAAGTCACACATACAAACCAAAAAACACCCCAGAGTAGTCTTCCCTTTTCAAAACTGCACTCATACCATCTCCTGGTTGGGTTGCTCTGGAAAAGCTTCAAAATGGGAAACAATCTGATGAACTCCATGTTTTACAAAGGACTTCTGAAGAGTTGAGGGAATGAGTCTACAGATGCTACTTGAGTTTGAAAGGGAAAATATCATGATGAATCCAAAGGAAGTTCAAAAGAAAATGTATTGAAAATGCACAGGCCAGGCAGTGGTCCATTCCATGTAATCCCAGAACTCATGATACTAAATCAGGAGGATTGCTTTAAATTCAAGACAGCCTGAGCTACAAAGTGAGTTCAAGGTCAGCCTGAACTACAAAGCAAGACTCTGTCAAAAAAAAAAAAAAAAGAAAAAAAAGAAAAGAAAAGAAGAAAGAAAGAAGGAAAACAGCACAGAACATAACCCATCAATCATACATCATTGTCAAGCCTTAGATCTTTTAAACCTGCTTAACACACTTGCCTTGATCTGTGTTTGGGGAAATATATGCTTCACAATACAAAATTCATAATAAAATATTATCTCATTAACTTTATAAAATATAGTCCACTGTAAATCACTGACTGTTCACCCTTGGTGTCCAGTTTTGGACAGAGCAATGACTCATTACTGTTGTCCATCATCATGAGCAAGTACTGTGCCATATAACACTAGTGAGAAAAGTGAACTACAAAAACAAAAGATTTCCACTAAATAATTTTTCGTTCTCTTTTCTTCAGTGCTAAAAATTTAACTTGGCCTCATGTGTATTAGATCAGTTAGACTGGAGGTACATCTCAAAATATTTTTTTTTTTTTTTTTTTGCGGCACCGGGGATTGAACTCACAATCTCGTGCCTGTCAGACAGGCGCTTAAGTCACTGAACCAAACTCCCAGCCCTTCAAAATATTTATTTCATATTGAAATAGGATCTTGTTCATTTGTCCATGTTGGGCCTGACGATGCAATACTCCTGTCTCCATCTCCCAAGTGGCTGGGAATAAAGGTGTGTACCACTATGCCTCATTGATGCTTACTTTACCCAAGCACTGAAATCTTGCTAAACCACAGAGAACCCCAATCTTGAAATGGCAAAATGTCACATGCCTGTCATTTCAACAGTCAAGGAAATGGAAACAGTAGCAAAAGTTCTCCTCAGTCTGGGCAACTTAATAAGATCAGGTCTCAAAAAAGTTTTTTAAATGGGTTGGGGGAGGTGTGACTTGGAGGAAAATTCCTGAGTTCAGTCCCTGTGCAATGAAAACATCAAACACACCTTGAAATTGTTTGTGTCCCTGAGAAAACCTTCCCATTCTACTTCAGTGATGATGCCCACCCTGTTTTTAAACTTACAAGACCAGTTTTCTAATTTCCAATTTTGCCTCACAAATAATTAGGTGAACTGATCAGTAATAACACAAGATATATTTGTCGTATCTGTTACAAAGTTTCCCTCCTTTCTTTAGGCCTGTGACCTCTGACCCACTCTCAGGCCAAGGCAGTACACAATCCCTCAATTAATGTCACACTAAGAACAATCTGACTTTCATAGTTGTAGATGCTGATTTCACCACTCTCCAACAAACCTTGCTCTCTCATTCCTTTTTACTCCTCTTTGTTCCTATCTATTCAAAAAACCCTTTCATTCCTATTCTTTCATGTGCCTGTAGATCTTAACTAGGGGGATTTACCTCTACTTCAATGTTTGTTTTATACAAAGTTCATTTCAATCAGCATCTCAAATTTTAAACAATGCATAAACAGTTTCAGAACTACAGCATTTATTTCAGAGATGAGAGCTCCATTTATCTTTCCACTACTACCATATTCATGTCCATATAGATACACTAATTCAACATGTTTCTCAATTTGGCTTTAACAGGCAGCCCTTTCAGCAAGCTGTCATTAGCATGCAACCCTCTCCTTTCCTTGGCTATACACTAACATCCCCTAAATTTTTCTCAGCATTCTAAACTGTTTGGAAGGCTTCATTTAAATAGTCTAATTGCATTAGTTACCTTATGAGTAAGGTACCTAGTTAGGGAAAATGGCCTGAGATATAGAGTGGGAAAATAAGCCATACTGATAAATTAGTATCAGAATAGTGAACTACAGGCAAAGAACCAAGAATCAACTTCCTCAGGCAACATGGAATGCAGCCTGGCCCGACTGCAGGGAGTTACTACTCTCTACTAAGCTTCTGAGTTTCCAGGAATTTGAAGTGTAAATTAAGCAGTTTTGCTGTAAAATCTCAGTTTTCTATAAAACTTATAAGGTAAGAAAAAGGGTTTAAGAGCCTGAGTTCCAAATACTCATTTTAAATACAAAGTCACCTGTTATAGGTGACCATTAAACAAATGAGCAACTACTGAGCTCTGATTACTACAATTAGCTCTGGATTGAGCAGCTACATGTCCACCCACTTAGGATGCTTCCAAGGAATCAGGGAGCTATTCTTATTTCCAATAAAAACTCTCCTAATATCCTCTCTTTTGTTCATGACTTCATTCCATAATGTTAGAGACCACGAGCTCTGTTCTTGATCTCTGTGAGTAGAGGTTTGACATTAATTAAGGTGGTAATTTTGGGCGTTGCCGAGTATGGAATGCAGCATTTCACTGCATGCTTGGCAAGAACTCTGTCCCTGAATCACATCACCTGCAATATTAAACCTTTCTTTGGGTTCTCATAGGCCATATCAACACCTCTTATGACTTTGGCGATATGGGAAAATACTGGAAATTTAGTTATTCACTCTGAATATAAAAAGGTAGAGGTCTGAGATGAGTTACGGGTATGAGATTCTGCATCGCATTTGTAAATGTCAGATCCTCCAGGTCTGCCGCTAAAAAGGATGAGACCAGGTACCTAGCATAGCACGTCTGCAACCAGCTCCAACCCATACCTGAATCAGGGTTCCCTCAACCTAACTCCTTCCTCGCTCTCCCCAGATTGGTGTACCTGATGCTCTGCATGGGGCCACCTAAGACACTATTGTGGGCTGGGAGTGTCACGGTGGGGACAGGATGCAGGGCACCTAGCAGTAACCCTGACCCTGCACAGGGAAAAAGGGATAAAACTCCAAAGACCAGGGCAAGCTCAGGGGCTGGAGCTAAGCAGGGAGCTTGTACTTCCCCATACAAGTGGTTCTGACCACTTCCTTTCAGACCTGATCCCGATTCCGTCCCACCCCCGTCTTCTGTCCCACAACATCACCATGGCGAGGCTTCAGGGTCTCCCAGAGTCCTTCCTACGCAGAGTGCAGCCAGCAGAAGTCAGAGACGGTGGCCTAGCAAGTTAGAGGGTTCTCAGCAGTGCTCTCTGGACACCCACTTTCACGCCATGACACCGGAAGAACCCACCTACTTTGACCCACGTGATTGGACAGTTCATACGGCCCGCCTCCTTATCGCTGATTGGCTCCTGCTTCCTGGTTTGCTAGCAGAGAGAAAAGAAAGTGCTGCGTGCACAGAAACACCTGAAACGGTAGAGTGTGGTCCAGGAACTTCTGGGTCAGGATCTGTCCCACAAAGTCAGCCTCACCTCGCCCAACAATAATTGTATTTAAGCATTGGCGTCATCTGATGATGCAGGCAGGAAACACTTGTAAGACTTGCAAAGTAGCGGAGAACGAGTGCCTTTGCTGTGGCCACCGCAAAGCTTTCCAAGTGGCTGTGGTTTCTCTCTCCACGGTGGTGCTGACGCAGGCTTGTTATGCTGAGGTGGACTTTTCAGAGCGCCGATGGCCTCCATGCTTTCCTCAAACAGCTCGCCCTGAGCAAAATCAAGAAGGTTACTCCAAAGCCGGGTGACCCTTGCTTTTTGGGTGCAACCTTTAGTCCTTAGCAGGCAAGAGGGGTCAAAGCCGGAGTTTCCCTAGTGGCTAATGAGCATTTTTTTCTGTGCTTGTTTCTTCTTTTTAGAGTCTCTTCAATTTTATGATAGGTCTTGTATCTTGCATCCTAATTAAAGCCATTTATTATTTCTGGAAGCTCTCTTGGCACATCCTATAGGGTTGTTTATCTAATCAGGTTGGCGGTTGGCTCAGTTTTATTTTTTCCTTTCACATTTGGTTTTCTTGCTGCACTGGCCAAAATTTTAAATGGAATATTGAGTGGTAAGTGCAGATTTCCGTGCTTTTTTATTCAATCTTTTACCATTAAATGTGATATTGGTTGTTTTTTGTAGATGCTATCAGGTTATGAATGTTTTCCTTTATTTTGTATTTGATGAGTTTTCATCATGAATGTTATCTAATTTTTCCCAATGCTATTTCTGCATCGCTTAATACAGTTAACTGTTTCTTCTTTAGATTCATTGAAATGCCAAGTAGTGCACCGTGTATGTAGGGCTGGTACCGCAGGTGGTAAAAGGAATTTACCAATAATCAAAGAATATAGAAAAAGAAGAACTGCTACACTACAAGAGAGCAGCAGGTGAGTCCAAGAGAGAACTGCTCCCTGAGGGTGAAAGGCTGAGGTTTTTATATGTGATTTTAATGTGATGAGGGCATCTTTCAGCATCATCTATCTCAGGAACACTTGCATCGGGGCACAGTGGTCCTATTGTTCATCCGTCTCAGTTTTAAGGAGAGCAGGTATTGTTTGAAGACCGACATAGTGTTTTTTTTTGACAGGGTCCTGTGTCCTTGGAGTTACTAGAAGCAGTCCTTCTGGGTAAAACTAACAAATGCGTAAAGATTGACTAGTTAGTGGTCAAGAGGATCAGAAATATCTATATATCGGTATATAGATATAGTTATATAGACATGACGTTAAATGGAATAGGGGAAAAATGGTATTAACATGTGTTAAGAACTTAAATCACCTAGGAGTCTATGCATAGTTTTTGCTTACAAAATGGAAACTTGATACTCTAATACTAGCTCTAAAGAAGCACTGATAAAATAACCATGATTCTCCACGACATGGTGAACTCCATTGATTGGTTTTCAAATGCTGATCTACCTTGTATTCTCAGGATAATTCCCACTTGATCACTGTGTATTCTTTTTTATATTGTTAGATTCAATATGTTAAAATTTTAAGAGTTTTTGCATCTATTTTTCTGGGATATTGTCTATAATTTAATTTTCTGGGAACTTTTTGTCTTTTTTAAAAATCAGGATTTTACTTTGCAGTTTATGCTGAATTTGAGCTCAGTATGTAATTAGGCTATTCTCAAACTAATAGCAATCCTCCTGCCTCAACCTTTCAAGTGCTGAGATTACAGACAGGCCTGTGCCATCACAACCGCATGTTTGTCTTCATTTTTTAAAAGTGAGTAATATTAGCTTCAAAGAATGAGTTGGAAAATATTTCCTTCTCTTAGTCTGTAAAACTGGTATTATTTCTTCCTTAAATGTTTGGTAAAATTCACTATTGAAAGTATTTGATCTTCAAATTATTGGGGAGGTTTTACTTCATTTAACTTATTTAATTGGTTAATTGTTTTTAATGTATCAATTTCTCATGTGAATTTGTTAGTTTTTTTTTTCCTTTCAGGAAGTATGTTCATTTTATCAAAGTTATCGAATTTATTGGACTTAAGTTGTTTATAATCATCTCTTACCCACTTGTTCTTTTAAAGTCTGTAAAATATTTAGTGATATCTCAATTGTCAGTTTTAGGACATATTCCCTTGTTGGCATGGAAAATACTTTCTATAATTTTAATCCCCTTAATTTCTTTTAAATTTGTTTCGTGGCTCAGATTATGCATCTGTCTTTGAAAATATTCCAAGTATTCCATTGGAGAAGAGGAAGAGGATTAGTGCAGGGAATAAAAGAGGGTGAAATTAATCAAAGTATCCAATAATAAAAAGAAAATATTGTTCCATGTACCCTTGAAATCAATAAATATTGTCCCATTGTTATTGTGGAGTGACTTATAAAATTTTCTTTTTTCTACCAAAATAAAAGAGAATCCAGGTGTGGTGGTTCATGCCTGTATCCCAGCACTTGGAAGGCTAAGGCAGAGAGATTGCCTTGAGTTTGAGGCCAGCTTGGGCTATATAGTGAGTTTAGTGACAGCCTGAACTACATAACAAGTCCCTGCCTCAAAAAAAAGGAAACAAAAAGCAAACAAAAACAGAGGGATACTGAAACTTCTTACTGTAATTGTGGAATTTTTCCATTTTATTTCTATCAGAATTTCTTTCTTTTTTTCTTTCTAGCTCTTTTCAGGTCCATAAATGCTTAGGGATGTTATGGGATCACGATAAAGTGACACCTTGACACCTTTGTCATGAAATGACCAGTATTCCTAGTAAGCTAGTCTTTGCTCAGAAATCTGCTTTGTGTTTTATTAAAATACTAACTCCAGCTGCCCTGATTAGTATTAGTGTTGTGTCAGGCAGGTGGTCTTTGAGGGGCCAGGGGTCTTCAAGGACTTCCTGCACTGCCCTCCAATATCTCTGGGTCTCTCACCTTCTCTCTGATAAAGAATAGGTAAGTAAGGGGAGGCTGGCTCAGAGCCAAAGGACCCCAGCAGAGAATGTGAAACTCAACTCCCCCCTTCGCCCCTCAAAGCAGAAGTCAAAAGTGAAAGTAATGTGAGGCAAAAGTTTATTTATAAGATTGTGAATGCAAGGAACAGCTGCCAAACAACAGGAAGCGAATTTCCCAAAGGTTAGAGGACCACTGTAGTCACACTTATAGGGGTAAGCTGGTCTCAAAAAATCACTGTTTTGTTGATTGCTGTAATCTAAGTCAATCAGGGTCTTAGCCTTTGTTTCTGGCTTTAGGAAAGGTCAGGGGCTAAGGGGCACAAAGTGAATACATGCAAAATAATTTCCCAAGAGCCAGTTTCCTGAAGTACATAGTATACAATAAACTTGTGGCAAATACATAACCATCAGTCACCCAGGTCATGTCCTATATCATTCCTACCTACATCCCCCTCTAACTGTCTGTACATTGGCATCTATAGTTTTAATTAAATTTGTGCTTTCATAATCAAGTGGATTCTGACTACTTCAGTATAGATAGAATTGTGGAAATACAATAGTAATAAGTAAACACTATAATAAAAATTATTCATGGCAAAAACGATTATGGCAAATCTAGTAGGTATTCCTCATTTAACAACCAAGTTATGGTCCCGTGACTAGGCCATTAATTGAATTGCTAAATGAGGACTTGTATAGAGTATGTACATTTCAATATTCAGAACAAAAAGATGGTTACAAGAAACTCCAAATAGATAACTATGCTTTTACTCACATAATTTTGACATTTAGAACTGGAATGTAAAGCAGAACATAAAGGAACACTACTGTACTGTACAGTACAATCAGCAAAAAATACCTTACCGTAATTTACCAGACAAGGTGCAATATACAAAAAAAGACATTGAGGCTCCATAAACAAGGCGTACAGAGCTATATTTTTAAAAAGACAGTTGTAAGTCCACCTGGAGGGTCATAAGTCTGAGCAGCAGGCCTCAGTCATAGGTCTGAGTAGTTATTAAACAGGTTGGTCATTAAATGAGGACCATCTGTAGTAGATGCTATAGTGGGTAGATGTTTGAAGAGCAATGGGTTATTTATGTAGTCGTGAAGCTCCCAACGCTTAAGAATTTCACGTAAGATACCATGGTGTGGTGGTGCATGCATATAATTCCAGCACTTAGGAGGCTGAACCAGGAGGATTACAGTGAGTTTAAGGCCAGTCTGGGCTACATAGTGAGCTCAAGTCCAGCCTGAACTGCAGAGTGAGACCCCGTCTCAACACCCCCACACACAAAAGACACTATGGTAATAAAGAGGAAATCCTTGAAACTGGCTCATTAACACTGCAAACAGGAAGAGCACCTCTCAGTGCATTGAGCTGTGGTGATTTCAGGGGCAGTGGGGTTGATGAAGCTCTTCACCTTGCGGGTGAGGGCAGCACCAGACAACAGGAAGGCAGGGCAGGACAGTAGGTGATCCAGTTTAACTTTCTGTGACAGGCCGTGTTGATGTTCCTTCCTGGAATCTTGTTCATCTTGCTCCCTCTTCTGCCCACCCAGGCCTCCTGTTGTTCCTGGTATACTCAATTCATTTGAACCCAGTGTCCTCAGTGTTGCTACCTGCTGCCCTTGGTACCTCCACATCCACTTCTGTGTGTCCCTTGTCTTTAGAGACCCTGCATTCTGGAGAGTGTATATTGTCATGCTAGTTACCTGGGGCCATAGTCTTCTCTACCTTACAACCCTAGGAAATTATTTTCTGTCTACCTTGATCCCTCTCTTTGTTTTTCTTCTCATTCTGTAGACATCTATTAAATGTTAACTCAGAAAAGTGTGACAGCCTGTAATAAAAACATTCTCTGTCCACTGCAACCTTCATCTCTCATTATTATGGTGCTGGTTATTTCATCCGTAATATTGAACACAATGTTATATTGTAGGAACAGTTAGAGGGGGGTGTAGGCAGGGACATAGGCCTAACCTGCATGACTGACAGTTATGGAAATGACCACAGGCTTACTTTGCACTGTGTACTGGAGGAAGTTGTCTTTTGTGAAATCTTAGCATGCGTTTACCGTAGCCCCTAGACCCCCTGACCCTCTGCCCTTTCCCGAAACAAAAACCAAGACCCTGATTGACCTAGGTTATACCAATCAGTGAAACAGTTATTTTTAGGAACCATTTTACCCCTATAAATATTAGTACAGTAGTTCCCTGACCTAGGGGCATCTGCTCAGGTTCCCCTACCTCACAGCATGCCTTTACTTTGTGATAACTTCTCTGCATACACCAAACTTCAATAAACTTTTGCTTTGCATTATTTTGGCTGACTTCTTCATTTTTGCCAGCCCTTGAGTTCCCCATTTTCTGCTGGAGGTGTCCACCTAGAACCAATCTTGCCCCATTCCCTCATCCTTTGTTTAAGTGAAGGCAAAGATTGAGAGGAGTGGGTACTGTGCTACTATGAAGGGGGTACCCCTAGCCCTTCAGAGACCACCTGCCTGATGCTGCAATGTCATCTTGTTTGTGGCTTGTCTCCCTAACCACAATGTGAGCTCCAAAAGACAGGGAATTTCTT
This sequence comes from Dasyprocta punctata, assembly GCA_004363535.1. Taxonomy (NCBI): domain Eukaryota; kingdom Metazoa; phylum Chordata; class Mammalia; order Rodentia; family Dasyproctidae; genus Dasyprocta; species Dasyprocta punctata. Next base: position 18,517 of record RJWM01028399.1, read on the forward strand.
TTCTGTAATGTTGTACCAGATACTGAATGAATGAATTGCATGTTTGTGAGTCAAGTGCAGAGTGGTTTGCATTTCTCAGGTAAAGTCTCACATTTCCTGTTTTCCGGGTTGCATAGTCCAAAATGTCCTTGGGGAAACAAGAGGTGGGTAAGTGTCATTGCCATCGGAGTCCTGTATGCTCTGCTGTTTCACAGGTTTGATTTGTGTCCTCACTTCTATGTGAGCTTTGTGGCTTAGCAGCCAGCAGGTGCCTGGCCAGGGATGACCCAGGCTTCTCCGTTAGGAAATGGGCCACTCAGAGACTGGTAATGTAGCTGCTCTGCTTTGCACTGGGCAGTGGGGCTGGGCTGGGTCTTCCTTGTGGCTTAGCAGCCAGCAGGTGCCTGGCCAGGGATGACCCAGGCCTCTCCATTGGGAAACAGGCTGCATGGAGTCTGGATACGTGGGTGCTTTGCACTGGAGAGGTGGGTTGGGCTTGGTCTTCCTTGCTGACGCCTTGAGTGAGTAGGCAGGGCTCAGCTCCACACCACGAGGAAGATGCAGGCTGGGGTACAGAGAGGCTCAGATTCTGGTAAAGCCTGAGCATAGGTCTGGAGCCTCTGCCCTAAATTGCTTTTCATTCATGGAATGAGGTGTTTTGGGGGAACAAGAGATAATTCATATAAAAGTTGCCGTTTGAAAATACACACCACTGGCATGCGTGAGGTCATGAGTTCAATTTCCGGTACTGGGAAAAAAAGAAAAAATAGTACACACCAGAGATTGTTAATATAGTCACTGCATTACACACCCCTACCTCGATAATTCCAGAACATTTTAGTCACCCTAAAAGAAATATCAAAGAAATATCAAACCTTGCAGCCCCTTACCACCCCCCCCATTAGCAGCTGCCATTTTACTTTGGATCTCTACGGATTTGCTGACTAAACATTTCATATCCATGGAATCATATGATATGAGTCCTTTGTGACTGGCTTCTGTAGCAGTAAAATCTTTTCAAGATTCATCCACATCAAAACATGAGTCAGCATTTCATTCCTTAAAAGAATTTTTTTGGGACAGTCCTGGGGATTGAGCCCAGGGGTACTCTACCACTGAGCTGCATCTCAGCCTTTTTCCTTTTCATTTTTGAGGCAGGGTCTTGCTAAATTGCCCTGGTGAGACTTGAATTTGTAAATGTGTTGCCTTTCTTAATGCTGGTATTAGAAGCATGCAGCACCAAACCTGGTGTATGTTTAAATTTTATTTTTGAAGTCCTGCCTTAGCTCAGTCTTTTGTCTCAGCCTCCCATGTGACTGGCAATACATGTATGTGCTGTGACAACCAGTAACACTTCATTCCTTTGTACATAGCATTTTTAATATACATACCACATTTTATGTATCCATTCATCATTTGATGGAGATTTGTTTGTATTTTTTTCTACTTTGGAGCTATTACCAATAATGCTGCTGTGAAAATTCATATTCAAGTTTGTGTGTGTGTGTGTGTGTGTGTGTGTATAATATGCCTTCAAATTGTTTGGATATAAAATTAGAGGTAGAATTATTGGGCCATATGGTGACTGTATGTTTAACATTTTGAACTGCCAGAGCTTTCACAGTAACTGTACAATTTTATATTCCCAACAGCAAAGTATGAGGGTTATAGTTTCTTTATCTTCAGTGACACTTAATCTCAATTTTTAAAAGACTATTCATATGGAAATGACTAACCATGTTCAGCATCTTTTCATGTACTTATTGGCCATAGATCTTGTATTGTTGATTAAGAAATATCTTTTCAATGTGATGGGGGGGGGTTTGCGCATCTCTAATACCAGCACAAGGGAGGCTGAGGTAGGAGGAATACAAGTTCAAGAACCGCCTAGGCAGCAATACAGCAATTTCAAGTTTAAGACCTAGAGGAGAGAAGGTTAAGGAAATGATAAAGAAATAGAAATGCTAGTTACTCTGATTCAATCATGTGTGCTGTGTGCTATTGAAATAACCCACTATTCTCTCTTAATGTGTATAATTATCATATTTTAATAAAATTGCTTAAGAAATTTCTAAAAAGGCAAAATAAAAAGACATCATAAAACTGCATTCCTGTTTGTTCTTCAGAGTTTCTGGCCAGGCTATTTAAGTAGTGATTCTCATCACTGAACGTTCAGTAGAACAACGTAGGATGCTTTTTAAAATGTGATCCGTGGACCACACCCAGACTCAGTGAATTAGAGGTGCTGGGGAGTAGAAACCTTCAAATTTAAAAATGAATGAATTTTTCAAAAGATCTGAAGGAAGCCGGGCGTGGTGGCGCACGCCTTTAATCCCAGCACTCGAGAGGCTGAGGTAGGAGGAGCGTTGTGAGTTCGAGGCCAGCTTGGGCTACAACGCCAGCGCAAGGCCGACCTGAGCTACATAGTGCGACCCTGCCTCAAAAAAATCAGGGCCGGGAGTTTGGCTCAGTGGCTTAAGCGCCTGCCTTGGCAGGTGCGAGGTTGTGAGTTCAATCACTGGTGCCACAAAAAAAAAAATAATAATAATAAAATAAAAAAAATAAAATAAAATAAAAAGATCTGAAGGAGGTGTAGTGTCTGGGGAAGACAAATTTTTCACAGTATAAACATAACCCAAAAATGGAAGTGTGATCCGTTATAGGGAAGGTCCACAGAGGTCCACAGAGGACTTCTGAAGTGACTTTCACATTTTTGTTTTTTGTGCTGGGAGGTAGCTGCATACATGCACTAGAGATTCTGTGTGTGTGTGTGTAGTTGTGTATATGCAGATGTGTGTTTTGTGTGTATGTGAGTGTGTGGGTGTGTCTAGTTAATCATCATTATTTACATATCCCGTGTTTTGAGATTTCACCTAGTTGTGAAAATGTCTTTGTAGCCAGGCGTGGTAGCACATGCTGGTAATCCCAGCACTCAGAAAGTGAGGATTGTTGCAAATTTGAGGCCAGCCTCAGCTACATAGTGAGTTCAAGGCCAGCCTGAACTAACATAGTGAGACCCTGTCCTCCCCCTACAAAAAATGATAAAAATGTATTTGGAATTCTAAAATCAGTACTGATGGGAATTTCATGGCTGTTCGTGCACAGAGTGACAAGAAACAAAATATAGTTGTCTTGCACACGTTCCCAGGTGACATCAAAGTTAAGCTATGCCTTGTTTTCTAAGTCACTATATTTTATTAACCTATATTAATTATGCATATTAAAAGCTCCAAACTACCTTTTACACTCTCCCCAACCTCTTTCCCATCACCATTAATCACAGGCATCCTTTTCATAGTCTATTGAGTGCCATTTCTTTCATATTTTGTGTTTTCTGCTAGAGATTTTACTGTCAAAAACGACCACTAAGTATTTTGCTGAAGTGCTAGCTAGTGTTCCTAAGCATGAGAAAGCAATGATATGCCTTGTGTAGTAAATATATGTGTTACATAACCTTCATTCAGTCATGTTACGGTACTTTTGGTCGAAGTTCAACTTCTACTGTTTACCTAAAATAAGTTTGGCCTAAATTCTTTCTGTACTCTGCATAAAAGCTATAATCTAGTGATCGACCAAGTTGAACTCAGTCAATTCTCACATCTGAACCCTCAGCCAATCAGAAGGCTGTCAGTTATATACATATAATGCAAATTCCATAACATGCCAACAAGATCACCGATCTTTATTATTTCCTGTTATTCTGGATATAAATACAGCTCACCACCTCTGAGTGGGGCATTTTGAACTCTCTGTGCTGCCCACTTCAAACCTTTCTTACTCAGAAAAACTGTTTGAATTTAAGTGGCCACAGGGCTGTTTTTTTTTAAAGAGAATTGACCAACAGTATAAAATGAAGTGTCTTTAAACAGAAACACACATAACATAAAGTTATGTAGTGACTAGTTGTTGAAAACATTGAGACAGAAGCTCAAACGAACCTAACCTGGTATTTCCCTTCTTAGAAGCAATAGTTCATTATTAACCTATTGAGTGTTCATGACGACTTTAAAGGATGGAACTACTACAATAAAGGGAATAAACTGTGTGTGCTTGTGTCTCTGTGTAATTTGTGTAAGCCTAAAAATATTTTGTAATGTAAACATTTTAAAATTTAAAATATAAAGTAATTTAGAAAGAAAATTAGTTCAACCTCATAGTTTAAGCTCTTTTTGGAGAGGTTTTCCTTTGCTCCCCCAAACGTTTGCAAAGTAACAGACAATGCTACTCCAAGGAGAGTGCTCTGGACAGCTGCATGGAATCTCTTGGGGGCCACTTAGAAATGGAGAGTCGGAGCCTTGCCCCAGAAGGGAAAGCTCTGTACTTTCCTTAACAGCCTTTCTGGAGACTCTCATCTGGGGTGGTGCAGGAGAATCCTCTGTTCTGAGAGAATCGCCTAGCTGATCTCACTGTCCATCCTTTCGTGCTGCTAATGGGCATTCAGTATTTAAGAGTTTTGAATGCATAAGTCAGTAATTTCCATTTGTTCTGAGATATTTAATAATCATGAGCCCTTGGTCTCCATCACTCACAGAGATTCAGATTCAACTCATCCACAGTGCAGGAGATTTTCAAATCATTCTGGTAATTTTAATTTGTAAATCAGGCTGAGATCTTGTAATCAAGATCTCCAGGGATCTACCTGAAGAAAAGGAAGTGCATGGTCTTGTTCACCCACGCTTGGCAGCAGGTGGCATACTAATCTCCTCACGATTTGCAGACACAGTTGAGAAGGGGAGGTACCCACTCAGACTTCAAATCAGTTGCTGCACACTTTTGAAGTCTGGATGATGGGTGAACAAAAAATACCCTCTGTAAAAAACACTCATGTGAATTCCTACTTCTGTTTCAAGGCTGTTTCTCAGATAGTTCTAATTATCACTGCACACATGCACACAAAACTCACTACCTATAATTTATGTAACAAACAGCACTTACTGAGTGACAGTCACTGACCTAAACACTGAATAGACTGTTAAATATTCCATCTATGAAACACCTTGATTGAACTAAGGAATACAACTCTGGTTGGATGCTAATGCTTAAAACTGTATTACAATCTCACATCATTTAAGATGGCTCTGTGTTAGGGCTGGGATAGCTCTTTGGGTGAGTGTTAGCTATGAGGGTTAAGCCCTAGACCGATTCCCAGCACCACAGAAAAGGAAGTTAGTGAGACAGTTATGTTGGTGTGTGTCTGATATTCCAGCACTAGGGAGGCTGAGGCAGGAGGACTGTCTTGATTTCAAGGCCAGCTTGTCCTACCTAGTGAGTTCAAGGCCAGCCTGGACTGCCCAGCAAGACCCTGTCTCAAACCATCCCTCCTAAAAGAAAATGAAATAATGAAAAGCAAGAAAGGACAAAAATGAATGAAGTATGAAAGGGAGAAAAAAGTAAGGAAGAAAGGTAGAAAACTTGAAATAAATGTTGCAGAGGATATGGAAAAATAAGAAAACCCATATGTTGCTGGTGGATAATTGTAGACAGTGCAGGCACTGTAGGAAACATCAGGGAAGTTCCTGAAGTAAATTATTCTTCTGGGAATATATTCAAAAATTTGAAAATAGATTCTCAAAGATGGAAGCACTAATTAAAAACAAGTTCAACTATTGCACCTTGCATGCATGTATTGTATTACACTATCGTATTCCATAGAGAATTATTGCTAATTAATAATTTAGAAAAGGAAATAGGTTCTCAGAGATTTGCACAACTGCATTCATCCCAGCACTATTCTCAGTATCTAAGAAAAGCACAAAAACCAGAACATTGAAAGAGGAATGAATGTAAGAATGTGGGATGGAAAGCAACATTATTTAATCTTCTAAAAAGAAGAAAATTCTGAAAATGCTACAACATGGATGCACCTTGCTGATATCAGACAAAGTGAAATATGCCAGTCACCAAAAGGATAAATAGCACTAAGTTCCCTTTCTTTGAGGTAGTTAAACTCATCAGACTCACTGGTACAGAAAGTGAAATGGTCAGAATCAGTGGCAGGGGAAGGAGATGGGGTGTTAATGTTTAGTAGGTATACATTCAAAAGCATAAAAGAAGAAAAAACTTGATCATGTAATTAAGATGGCTTTTCCTATGCAAGTGAGAAAGGAAATGCTCCAATATGAAATTTTCATTTTTGTATTTAAGCCAAAAAAATAAAAAACAACAATAAAGTGTTGATCAGATGATATCTAGGCAGAACTGGATATCAAAGAAAGAGGAAAATTCCCTCCTTTCTTTAGATAAGATTTAAATGGTAAGTTTAGGAGTAATTTTATTGCTGAAACCCTATTAGAAACTGAAAGGAAAAGCCTCTGCATTGAGGAGTTGGAAGGCAAGTGTTTATTAGCCCGGCAGGATGGCTGTATGGAGTCCAAATCACCAGCCCCAACTCAGAGTGAAACAGAAACTTGTATACACTTTTGCAAGCAGGAAGTACAAAAGCCGGTAGGTGGTTATTGGTTACATGGACCAAGCTGTATGTTATCATGCAGATTTGTTCTAAGCAGGTTTACTTAAAAGGAATTGTTTATTATAAGGCAGGCACAGTCTAGGAGGGGTGGGGCGTGAGTGGAGCAGGTGGAATTAAATGTGTCATTGACTAGGCACATATGCCCAAGTTATAAAGTACATGAAGCATGTTGGAAAAATACTATGCATATTTTTAGATAGGAAACCATGGACATTACATCCCAATGCAGTCGAGTTGACCTAGCAACTACGGGAGGAAGCTTGATGTACACAGTCCACGCTGTCTGAGATAAGCAATCTAAATATGAAAAAAGATCATTTCTATAATCACCAATTCATTTGTAGGATTGAGTTCAGATTAGGGTTAGGGTTAGTGTTAGGGATGAGGGTTAGGGTTAGGGTTAGGGTTTGGGGTTAGGGTTAGGGTTAGGGTTAG
>RJWM01028400.1:0-25666 GCA_004363535.1 Dasyprocta punctata
TAACTGAAACTTTACACAAGTTGAACAGTAACTTCCAGCACTTCTCTTCTCCTAGTCCCTGTCAACCACCATGCTGTTTTCTGTTTTCAAGAATTTGGTTGGTTTTGATACTTCATACAAATGGAATTATGCAGTATTTGTCTTCCTATGTTTGTTCCATTTCACTTAGCATTATGTTCTCCAGCTTCATCCATGTTGGCACATACGGCTGAATTTAATTCTCTTGTTAGAACTGAATAAAATTCTGTATATGTATATGTATATGAACATGAACATTTTCTTTATCCATTTGTCTATCAATAGAAACTTGTTTCTATGTGTTGGTATTGTAAGCAATCCTGTAATGAACTTGAGAGTTCTGTCTCTTAGAAATCCTGACTTCAGTTCTTTTTAAAAATATATTTAGAAGTGGGATTGCTGGATCACTTGGTAATTTTATTTTTAATTTTTAAGAAACTTCCATACTAGCTGGTTTCGATTTATATCAATGGCTTTAATTTCAATGGTAGATATTAGACCATACTGATGATTTTTTATTCCTTCTTCTGTCACCTCATTATTTCACTGAGAAAATTGTTGACTTTATAAAAACTTTCAAATTTACTGGCATAATTACCTTTAAAGTGTGTAGATTTAATTCCATATATATTTATGTATATGCATAAAGATATATTCAAAATGTCTCTTTTTATCTTAATCAATCTTGATAGTAGCTTTCTAATCATTTCAATACAAACATTTGAGTAATTTTGACTCTCTGTTATATGTCTACTTTACTGATTTATAAATTTGATTTCTTCCTTTTTACCTTAGTTTTCTTTCCTTGTAATTTCCTCTAGTTGATTTACTTAACTTTACGTTGATTTTTAGTCTTCTTTTTTTTAACACTTGCATGTAAGGCAGGTTTTCCCAATGCTGAGACTATTATCATTTTGGCTTAGGTTTTTTCCCCTTGTGGGAGCTGTGATGTGCACTGTGGGAAGTTAGCAGGACCCCTGGCCTCTAAACAGTACATTATGGGCAACCCTTTCTGTAAATTGACAAAAAGGTTTCTAGACAATGCTAAATATCCCTGCAGAGGTAAATTCCCTTCTGGCTGAGAATCACTGATTTGAAGACATAAGTTACATATTTCCCAAAAAACATAAGATTTGAGATGTCATTTCTTCATGAATTTTGTAACAGATGTTTTTGTAATTTCTTCTTTTTTTTAACTTTTATCTATGTATTACTTAGGTCATAAATTTTGAGGTAGTTGAGAAACTTCTTTTTGTCACTGATTTCCAGTTTAATTACATTACAGCCAGAAAATATAGTTTAAATAATTTGTATTTTTTTATTTTTGTCAGTCTTTTCATTAGTGTACTTTAGTAAATATTCCAAATAAATGTGAAATTTGATTTTTATAAACAAGAGAGGTTTAGAAATTTAGAATTTAATCAAACTATTCAATTGATTTATATAAATGTAATTATTGTTAGAGCTGACATATACTTCAATTTGATACTTCTTTCTAATATTCCTTATTTTGTTCTTTTTTGGGAATTGGTTAATTTTATATTAAGTTTTAGTAACAGCTTGTCAACCTAGGCTATCTTGACTAACACGTAGTTGATCATTTCTTCATGCAGTTTGTAAATTTGATTAGGGTTTCTTTTGGTTTTATAGCAGAGATTGTATGGCTAACTCTAGGTTATAGAAATAGTTCCACAGAGAGATTTCATTAGCTTTTGCTGAAAGACCCAGGACACTTACCAGTTTTTTTGGTACCAGTTTTGACATAACTTTCTTATAATGGTAGTGATTTAGGCTAGCAAATTGCATGCTTCCTGGAAGCTCTTCTTCCTAACTAGAGCCACACGCAGAACCATGCTTACTTTTTGTCTTATTTTGAGTAATGATTTTTCTACTACACACAGTTTCTCTAGTCTTCTTTTCATTGAAGGCTTGGCTTCTAGGATTTCAATTTTCACAGATTTCTTAGTGACATCACTTTAGCTCTTCCCATCCCAAAACATCATTTGCTGTCTGTCTTAGTTACTTTTCTCTCCTTGCTGAGACACAATACCCAACACCCAAAATTAAGGAAGGAAAGATTTATTTAGCTTACAGTTTGTGAAGGTTTCAGTCCATCATCAGCTGGCTTCAAGGCAGGGTGGCACGGCACAGGGGCAGCACTTTCTGTGGCAGAAGGCAGCAAAAGTATCAAAAGCAGAAGAGGAGAGAACAAGCCTCTTCTCCCTGATGCTGTAAGCAGGATACCCACCCCATCCCTCCCAGGGCAGGTATAGCAATCACTCCATCTCTCTGTCCACCTCTTACACAGGCTCAGGATATTTGCAAAGTAAGAACCCTGGCTCCCTACTGAGTTGCTTAGTTAAACTTCTCAAATTGACACAGTGTATCAACCATAACACTGTCCCACTATGAATATTAAATTAAAAGTTACCATTTCTCAAGGCCTGCAGTGACTTCAAGTTCTCTTTCTGTCACCTAATATTTTCAGGTCTTTTTTAGTTCAATTGTGTGTTTGAACTATTGTTGGTTTACTTTCTTTCTGTTTGTAGTGATAGGTTCCATGTTACATTAGTCTGGCATTTGCTGGGACCCAGTTCATTTCATGTCATGTATGTATGGGACATAAACATTACTTAGCTAGATTTTCAATTGAAAGACTTGTTTTAGAGATGTTCATTGACTCAATTAATACCTCACAGCTGATTGTATGAAGGATATGAATTTTAACCCATTTGGGGTTGGCTTTAAAGTTCTTTTTTCCAACAGAATGAGAAAAGTTCTTTAATTTCTGACTGACTTTTCACCCCACTGTCTCTGAATCTGTGCTTCAGACTGCCAGTATTTTGGATAATGCCAGGTTTCTGTAGTATAGGACTTTGCTGAACCATTGCTTTAGCAAAGTAATGATGGTGACTGTTTCTTGCAATTTTGATGAGGCTTTGACTTCATTATGCTTTGCTGTTTATAGCTACAACTGTGAAACTTTATTTGTAATATAACAGTCCCAGTCTTTTCTGGTCACTGTACTGTTCCCTACTCTGTACGCACATAATACTTTATTCTTGCATGAAAGTATTGAGTATAATTTTCACTGTTTTAAAGATATTTGCTTACCCTCATCTTTCCAAGCAAAGTAAATGATTATTGAGGGCAGATTTTAATTCCCCGAAAACCTAGAAGAAAACTTTTGTGCACCGTCCAGTGTGCGACCCTCACCAGGATTACCTGTGGTTAATAGGATCTGTCCTTCCCAAGATTACCCCTGCATCCTGGGAAAAACCACATGCAGTCCCAATGAGACATTTTTGAACTGTCTTAGAATCAGGGCTCCATAAGATTGGCTGAAGCCTTTGTTGTATTGGCACCCCAGTTCAACTTCCCCTCCTTCCCAGACATGATATTGTCAGTAACACACTTCAGTCATCCTTCTACACTCTAATCTCAGCCTTAGAATATGATTCCCAGGGTAACCAACCTTATTTAGAGGGGACATTCAATTAAGTGTTTAACTTAAAATGGATTAAAAATTGACTGATGCTAGAGTGTACAGGCCATGGAAAGAAATATAGATTAATAATCTATAAACCCAAGCATCCATTTTTCATTGGGAAGACTTTTTACTTGATTTTCTCCTGTTGTGAGTATGTTGCTGAGTTATTTGTAACATGCTTCAGGGTTGAATGCTTACAATTTATTAGTATTACTATTTAAATTATCATCAATTATTGATGTATACTCATTTATCTCATTTGCTATTCATAATAACCTTTAAAGTTCCCTGGGTTTTTATCAGAAGAACCAAATATCAGTCATACCTGAGGCAAAAGACACATGGATGCATTGTCATTACTCATCATTGACAAGTAAATGTGAATTCCTTCTATATTCGAGTGTTTCATTCTCTTGAAATGTAAATTTTTATATAAAAGTTTTGAATTTCTGTTATTTTCTAAGCATAGGTAAATTTTTTTCTAGCATTTCCCAATGTGACTAAAATGTATTTTTCATGAAGATGATGCACAATGGAATAGCACTCTTATTATTTTGGTCTTGATAGATCAACCACTAAAAGTATTAAAAAGCATTCTAGCTAACAAATGATGATGACTCAAATTTATTAATAAATAATATTTTATAACTTAGGTTATTTGGCTTCTTGCTCTAGGATACTTATTTAAAGTAGACTAAAGTGAGTTTTAATATGTATTGAAGTTTTTTTGTCTTCTGTAAAGTGTCAGAATTTAGAGAAAGAGAATCTGAGAGTATGAGAGAACCAGGGGAATGTGTTTTTAATTACCTATGAAAGCAAATTCTTTTTATCATGAACATGTCAGTTTTGATGACAAACTTGCATATATTTGGAGAACTTAGCTCTGGCAACATGCTATAGGCATTATTCATTAAACAAAATAAGAATTGTGTGCTACACCAAAACTATTAAATCAGTGAATCAGCGTGTGTATGATGTTTTATTCTGAGAACACAAGGTGAAGTCCAGGCTATAGGAGCAATAAGTAAATAAATAAGTAGAGCATTCTGCTACTGCATAGTTCTAACATGAGTAATTCCAGCAGATTATTTATTAATTCAGTGCCCTTTGGCAGGGAAGTCCACCGTGGTTTTATTTGTCCTTTGGGTTCAGCTCTTTGGAAGACACCAGGAAGCACCAGACATGGCTCTGTCTTCTTAGAGGAAAAGAGTCAACTGAACAAATAGCAGATGTGTGTGAATAATACTATTGCTTTGTGGCCTATTCCTGCCGCTGGTCTGCACAAACTTACCACCAATCAGCTAACATCCCCTAGGAGACTGCTGTTTCTGCTCCTCTCCCTGGATACCACCCTCCCCTTTTTCCCTATTGGCCCACACCCACTATACGGACCTAAGTCTGCCTAGATACTGTCCCCTCATTGGCTCTCACTCCCTATTGGCCCGCACCCGCTATATATACTTGCTGCGCTTCCACATTAAACCGGATCTGCGCCATCAGCCTGATCTCCGCGTCTCCTTTGTCGCGTTGGTGCGGTCCTGCCTGGAGTGAGGCTCATCCAGCCTCATTGCTTATGTCAAAAGTATGGTTTTTATTGTATCTTTCTTAGAACATATTCCAGAAACAGGCACATCCACAGAAGGGAAGTGGTTTGAAATATTTTCTGGAGTCTTTCTTTAACATTTAATAGACTTTATTTTAGAACTGTTTTAGATTTACAGAGAGTGACCATATTCCTTATGGCCAGTTTCATAGTTAACATTTGCACTAAATGTTTGAGTATTAAGTGATTCTGCATAGTTACATGGGAAGACCTAAGCATAGATTTGGTAAGAAATATTCTGATGTGAACAAATGAAACATAGAGCGTGCTTAATTATCACAAGGCTTCAATATCCAGATAAAATAAGATGCTTGCAACATATCCTGTGGGCAATGGCAAACTCTCTTTTTAAGGATAATTTTTTATCTAAAAAGAAAAATAGAATTTAAAAATTTTAAAGAATTAGGTCATTTACATTTGGAATGCTAATGTCCTGGAAAAGCAACAACAACAATGGTAACAACTAAAGCTCCAAAGTTAAGTTCATGTCAAAAGACTCATAATTCTAAAAATTCTACTTCTATTTTCCATGAATCAGTGTCTTGTTGTGTACAGTAAAGGTTATCAAATTCAGCTAATCTCAAATAGTAATGAAATAAAATTTGAAATTATTTTCTAAAGCCTAGCATGTTTTGGATGAAGAATGCAAAGTATAACCTCTATTTCCTTTTCAAGTCATTAATGAACTAGCTACTTAGTATTTATGTTGGCATTGGTAAGGTTGTAGAAAGAGTATTCTATACAGGACAGTGTTAGTGTCCTTCAGAGGTCTTCCTAGCTATCCATTTCCTCTCAGCCAGTGTATAATATTCCACCATGGTACACTTTTCAGGTAAAGGCACACATTTAAAACATCAAGCATAGTGCATGTAGCAGAGTGAGTGCTTACCTTCTTTTATTTGCTTATCTCCTTTTCTACATCCTCATTTTCCTTTCTGTGTTGGTGCTCATAAGTAGAACTTTTTACCTCTCACAAGGGATAGTGTTTCTGTAAGGAATCTTATCCTCTCATTACCAGCCCACATTTTAGAGACAAAAATAGAAAGTGTACAGAAAACTTTGGGGGAATCTGTGGTGAGGAGGCTGATTAGGACCTATGTCAGGTCAAACTAAACATGTTGAAGAAGGGAGACAAAAGTTGACCACATTATATTGAGTTCCTCTTTGCTGGGAAAAGAATGAAAATGGCTACCTGCCAGAGCAATTTCCCTTCATGGTTCCCAAGAAAGTTATACCCAAAGAAGAAAAGGCCAGGCAAATCTTGCATCACTTGTTATTCTAAGAGCCCCCCACAAACCAAAGTAGGCACCTGGTGAGAGGTGTTTGGCCAAGTGGAACTCACAGAAATCCTCCTAATGAGATGAAGAAGTTTCCTGTCCTATGAGAGTTGAGCTAATTTCTAATGCAATGGCTCTGTGCATCTTCCAAGAGGTTAAACAGCATTAATACTGGAACAAAGCAGGTCAGAGCACCCCTATGGCTATGCTACTTATATAAACAAACAACTGTATGGAAGATAACCAAAGCTGACGGTCCTATGTTAGAGACACACAAAAAAAGGAAATCTTGCACCAAACACCCTAGTACTGTGGCTCATACTTAATCCATCAGTGCTCCTACAAAACACACAATTTCAAATCCTTCCCTCCCAATTTTCCTTCCCCACTTTAGAGCATCCCAATCAGGCCTTTATGTTATACTGGTTTTCTTCCCTTCTATGTTCAATCAGCTACAGATTTTCTACATTTCTCAGCCCGCCTCTTGCTCTACATTTTCATAGCATTCCTGTTAGTCTGACATTCAACATAGTAGCTTTCTAACCCTACCATTTCAAAGATATTTGTAGGGTGTAGAATAGTTCTTTACATATAAAGGATTCCCAATTAATATCTTTTACATAGTAGAATGACTGTTTCTCTCCCCAATCAATGTTCCTGTGTGATACACTCAAAGCAGAGCTTTTACTCTCCAATTTAAGACACATCTTATTTCTCATCTGATTTTGTCTCCTTCAACATTTTAAAAACTGAATCTCACTACATTTCCCCAGAAACTCGACCTAACATAAAATAGACCAGGCTTGCATGTTTTTGTCTTGTACTCTTTTTTCCAGAGTTCCATTCTACTGTCCTCCTCCACACCAAGATCGTCTTGTGAAAACTCTTTTCCTGACATAAAACATGCATGTGTACTAAGCATAAACAACCTTTAAAAAGTATGCTTTATTCTTATTTGAATTTTCCTAACAACTAATAAGATGCCTTCATACTTATTAGTCACATAGTAGCAATTAGTTCATTTAATCAACAATGACTTCAAAGACCTCACTATAAATTTTGGCACACATGTAGAATACGTATAAATCAAGATACTATATGATACACATTTTCAGTGATTTATAAGTATCAACACAAAGGAGAGCCATTAATATAGACTCCAGCCTCAGTGTTAGGCAGAGGAAATAGCTCATGATATGCTCTTAGAAGATAGTACTCTCCTTTTGCTAAATAATATGTCAATTAATAAAGGTTTATTAATATTCCACTTAGGAAGCACAGGAAGATTCAGAATGGAAAAGATCCACATGTCTTAGAGAAAATGGAGGAGGAGAGAATTCAGCAATGTAGCAAGGTTCTAGGTGCCCACAGAGACAGAACCATGGACAAGAATTTGAAGTTGTACTATCTACCATCTGTATCAGTTGACACCATTATCTTGGTATTGCTTATCTCATCTGGGCAACAATTTCATTTAGCAGCATGAACTCCAGGTCTTTCAGCTATAAGGAGACTTGATTCCAGCAACAGACAAATAAGAGTTCAAAAGAAACCACCTTGTGTTTTTTCTACAGTGGTCAATTAGAAACAAATCATGAGTCATGGAAAGACATTTACCCCTTCCGCAATACTCTAAACATTTTCACACTCTTGAGAATCTTGACGTGTACTGTATGGAAGTTAGAGAATGTTTAAACTTGATTTGCTGTTAACACATACTGCCTAAAAAGTAAAATGATCCCTAAGTATGACTTCTGTATATAAACTCCTTGTAGCTATTATTGAGCTCGCAATAGGTTCTCCAAACTTCTATTAAAATATCGATAGTATTTTTCAGAGCTTAAATTGAGCGGTGATTTTATTTCAGGCTGATCCTATAAACCACTTTTCTTTGAAGATTCTCTTGTTGTTGCTAAAAATGAAAGTCATTCAAACGAGCAGCGATTGAAACAGTGAGAAAGAAAGGGAAAAATCAATACTGCATTTTCCAGGGCACTATCTCTGCTTTTGAAAAGAGACCATTAATAATGTGCTTACGGGAGAGGCAGTCCGTTGCTTAAAGTGCATTCAGGGGTGAGCTGAACAGATGGATTTCTGGGAAGCCTCGAAAGAGAGAGTTTGCTGAGAAGTCAAAGCACACTGGTTGATTCTGCATCAAACTGGCTCAAGGCACTCAGGATCTGGAGCTAAATGGACCTCTGTAAGCCAGCAAGAACTTGCTCCAATATCTCATCTGAACTTCAGTGGAGAACGAGAGTGGCATAGGGGCAAAGAGGGAGAAACACCATCAATTCCAGTGATTCATGGGCTTATGCTTCCCAGTCTATTTCCTTCAGATAAAGCTCAACAGCAAAGAAGCCCATCCCATAAACATGGGTGACCGGCCACACTGTCTATGTTTTCCCTAGTTTTCTCCTCCTGCTCCAAACTGCTCACTAGAGACAAGAAAGAAAAAGTTCTACAGAAAGAAAAAAATGTCTATGGTCACATTTTAAATCCAGGAGCTTTAGAGTGAAATGTATTTTAAACTGCTAATTGAGATCTCTCTTAAAGTGAAAGAATTTGATAAAAGTTGTTTAAAAAAATTCTGGCTTATAAAGAAGCATGAAGGACTACAGTACATGAAAGAAGATGCAAAATAAAATGGTAAAAAGAAAAAGATCTTGAGAAGTAGAGCATGATCAAAGCCAAGATGAAGAGAGATGAAAACATATCATAGGAAGGAGAATTGTTAAAACAAATTCATAATCACTGGAAGTACTATGGTTGAAGACAATATAGTAGTCCCTGCTCTACAAAAGGAGAGAATTGAAAGATACTAAAGAAAGCCAGAGCCTATGTTACTAGACCTGCTGGAAGACATATGCTGTGGCCACAATCATTTCCTTCTGAGATTTAGGAATGCTTCATGCATGGTGAGTGTACTATGTTTAATAGACCAAAGCTAACCCAGAGAGTCTCCCTGAATCTGGTTATATATTCTGGATGTTTTGAATGCAAGAAACTGAAAATACCTCTCAGTTCAGTGGTTATAATTAGCAGCCCTTATTCTTGTCAGTTAATTTTGTTAGTTTTTAAGCAGGACATCAAAAGTGAAATGTTCCTAGATTTGGAGCTCAGTTCAGCACAGTGGAATTTGTTTAGCTCACATCACACTAATTAAGTTCAGCTCACATCACATTTATTGCTTTAAGCCTTTGTTTCTCAGGAACAATATGGGTATGAAATTAATATCCACCTTGTAGTACTGTTAAGAGGAGTAAGTGAGATAATACAGCTTCTACACCAGCCACCAATCCAGGGTTTAAAGCTGGGCTCCTAATATCCTCTACCCTTCCGCTCAGAAATCAGCTTCTCCTACAGTCTTGTCCATTCTAGTCAGTTGCAATTCCTGTCTTCCAACTGTTCAAGGGAGATCATACAATAAAATAAACAAAATAAAAGTGGCATTGAACCTCTACCTTTGAAATAGTTCTACAATGTAAGCACTGCTCTGATTCTGATCCAAGCCATTACCATCACTCACCAGTATTTCTGCAAGTCACTCATTATCCTATTTCTGCTCTTGGCCACATGTTTTCTGACCTCCACACAGCAGCCAAAATGATCCCGTTAGGAGGTGTTAAATCATGTCACTCTGCTCAACAACCTCCAGCAGCTTGCCACTTTTAATTCATAGAAAGGCAAAGTCCCTTGTTATGTCACCAGTTTTGTTTCCTTCTCCTTTATTTTTTCGGTCCTTTCTTGTCCAGATGCATTGCTCTTTGCTGTTCACTGAGTAAACTGACTGCATTGTTCATGTCAAGTTCTTTATTTTTGCCATCCTTTCTACTTAGGGTTCACTTGTCTGCGTGACTAAACTACCTCAACATCTTTAGCATTTATTTGAAAGTTACTAAGTGAACTTTTTCCTGTCTACTCATTCGAAATTTGTAGCCCATCCCACACATCATTAAATGATATAATTCTGGCTCTTGATTGATCTTTCTTTCTTACCATTTTTAATAACACACTGTGTATTTAAATAAATACGCTTTTTGCCAAATGTGATGGTAGATAATGTAATTTGTTTTCACTACAATGTTCCCAGTAACAAGAAGAGTGCTGGCTGGTAGTAACTGCTCAATAAATATTTAATGAGTGAATATATATGTGTATATAAACAAACATATATGTGGTTTTCTAGCCTAATACCTAACATACAGTAAGCTTTAGACAGATTTTATGCATTATTGTATTAAAGTGTATTTCCTGGGTTGTTACTAGTTATTCCTAAATAAGGAAAATTTCAAATAACTTAGAAACACTGTATTAAATATAGTTCCTTATTATCTTTTTAATGACTGACAGATATCTTTGTATTTTCTTTTTGAATATACAAATCTACCAAGTGAGACATATTATGAGACAGTCTAGTTTAATTTTCAACTTGACTGGGTTAAGAGACTCTTGGGAAAGTGATTGGATCACGGTAGTGCTATGCTCCTTGATGGATTAATTCACTCATGTTCATGGTTGAGTGTGCAGTTAGGAGGTGGGTCCCAGTTAGTGGTGGGTCACTAGAGGCATAGCTCTGGAGAGTATATCTCTCACTAGCTCTCTTTCTCTGTGCTCTTCTTCCTGGTCATTATGGACTAAGCAGCTTTCCTCCACCAGGCCCTTCTGCTATATGCTTCTGCCTTGGGGCCAGCTAACCATGAACTGAATCCTTAAATCGTGACCCTAATAGATACTTCTTCCTTGTTTAGGTCAGGTATTTTCATCACAGCAATAAAAAATCTGATTTATACATACTATTTAGCTTTCCTTGGCCTTCTATGATCACAAACGTCTTTGTTAGTAAATGTTCTCACAGGGTTTGAGATCCATGCTCATAAACTCTAAAATGCTGATATAGCATATGTAGAACTTTAGAGTTCTACATAGCCAGTGGTGGTTAAGGTGGATATTTGTCTCTTCTATTGTTCAAAAAGTGAAAGAGCTTGGGAGAAACATGAAATTGGCTACATAAAAAAAGATACATCTATGGGAATGTTAAAAAGGAATTGGGTAAAAAGTTTATTTTATTTTTGAGAAATCAGCAAGTATGAGATTTGAAGTGGGGGCAGAATATACAGAGACAAAACTGTAAAAAGGAGCACATAGACAAGTGAGCAGGAAAGGTGACAAAGAACTAACAGCAATATCCCAGATGAGCAGAAAAACAGAAAATAAAATAACAAAGATCATTTAGACTCCAATATTTCCATTAATGTGGGCAGTTTGTGGGTATTACAGTGAATGAAAATGATTGCTAAGGAAGAAAATTCAGTCCTGAATGAAATTAAATTAAGTTAGGTGGTTTTTGTGCATGGACCCAAAATATTGAAAAGAAACCAACAACAGAAATACTGGGGAAGAATCAAGAAGATAAATGCATCAATAAAAATTCAGTAGCATGAACTTTGTCTTAGAAGAGAGAATTTGTATAGTATAAAAGAGAAAATATAAATGATTTCACTGCTGGAAGTAGATAATAGGCTACTCAGACCATGGGTCATGAGTGCTGAAAACTGTATTTACAGTGGAGGACACAGCTGTATCTATGCCTAGTCTTCCATAGTGAGTGTCACTAGGGGACTTACATATCCAGATGACTGTTGGAAGTGACTACTAAAAGAAAAATCTGATAAATTCTGAACTTGCCTCCCTGACAATTTCGGCTCTCAGGAGGGCTAAAACAGCAATGAGGAGAACTGCTACTCTGATATTAATTTTGACTAATAAGAAAGAACTGCTCATTGAAGCAGAAGTGACAGGTACCCAGGGAGAAAGTGACCATGTCATCTCAGAGTTCATAATAACCTAGGAAGGGAAAGTTGAGTGTTGGGTACATAAATTGCAAATACTAGTCAAAGAAACTTCAAAATAATTCATAAAGCATGGTCTCTGAAAAAAATATAAATGATTAGGAATGTAAGTGTGAAAAGAGAAAAATTTAGCAACCTATATTCAAGTTAATAACTGGTATATTCAGTATATACATATATATGTACCTTAGATTCAAATTATATTTTATACTATATTAGCATATAATGCTAATGAGTATAATGTTTGATGAGTTAAGTTGTATGCAAATTGGCTCATTAAATAATACTGAGGTAGGTATATTTTGCCATTTACAAATGACGTAATTGATTCTCACCAAACTTAAGGGATTAAATCAAGGTCATTGAGTAGCAAAGTTGATTTGTATGATTAAATTTTTGCTCCTTGAAAGAGCTCTTCTGTTTCTACAAACAAGACCACCTTTTAAAGACTCATTTATGATCAACTAGAGATATATTAGAAATAAAATCAACGTGTATAAAAGACAATAAAGAATGGCATAAAATGATAGTAAATTGTCATAAAGACAAAAAGCTATCATGAACTTGAGTCTATGCCAAGGGTAATTAAGAAAAAACAACACTCTTAAATTTCTAAATAGAACAAGATAAAGAGCACATAAAGAGACAAGTCTACCCCTTAAGAACAGATGGTGTCATGTTAATACATACCACAGCCAGCTATGTTGTTCAATTTCACCTGCTCTGTACTCATTCTGGGAAGAGGTTCTTGTAATTGGATAAGAAAGAATTCACAGGATTATTACTGACTTTAAAATCCAGGAGAACATAAAATAGTATTTAACATTTTTACATGAATTCAAGTTTCCATACCATACTGAAATAATTTTCAGTTATAATTACACAATGATAATTGAAGATATCTAAATAATAATGGTAGAATAGGATTAGTGTTAGAAAATTGCAAATGGAACCAAACATCTTATGTATAAGAAATATACATATGACAGGAGAGTGGGCACTATACAAAAACAAACTACAAACACAAGGAAAAAGGAAATTAAATTCAAGTTTCAGTGTAACTTTGGGCTGAATTGCTGAACCAAAAACAGGAAAAGAGTGGTGATTAGTAGGGTTCTTCCTAGGCTCTCTAAAATTGTGAGTATTTTAAACTTTAAGTACTAGTGAATACAATTTGATAGTTTTTATATTGCAATATGCAAATGTTATAATTTTGCTATTAAATTCTAGTCACTTAATATGAAAGAAGGAATTTATTTCTATGAACTCAGTGTGGGTGATTTTCTCTGACCAGGCCCTCCAAGGTGCACAGTGGGATCAAATTTATAGAAACCAATGCAACTTGAAGTTTTTCAAATCATACACTTGACATTTGTCAAATAACTTTTTAAGATATCTGGGAGGTAGCTCACATGAAAGGAAATAGATATTTAAAATTTTTTTACACTTATCAAAATATAAATCACATAGAGGAAAATTCCCAAAGTATAAGGGTACAGATCAATTTTCAAAATTATGTATATTTCTATAACAAAATTGTCAGATTTAGAAAGGTATCATTAGATCCCATGAGCATCTCTCATACCCCTTTGTAGTCATAGCTTTCCCCAGATGTATAATAGCCTGAAGTTTAATAGCATAAATTAATGTGTTCTGGTTTTGAACTTAATATAAGTAGAGTAAGACAAATAGACACTCCTGCACTTGACTTCTTTGCTCACTATTGTGTTCAGAAGATTCAGACAGTAGCTTCTTATGGCAATAGTGTATTTGTTCTAGGTGCATACAGTTTTCCTTCATTTGATTATATAGCAATTTACATAACCATTATCCTGATGAATATATTTATTCTTTCTAGCTTAAGGCTATCATGAATTTCCCTGTGATGAACGTATGTGTACAAACAAACTACCAATGTTCACACAAGACAAAATGTATGACCTGAATGATCTTCTAGCTATTTAAAATGAATTCACAGTTTAAAATTTTCAAAAACTAAAGAGAAAATGCTGCAATTTAAATCCACTGATGACCGCTTCAATTTTTGAATTCACAGTTTAAAATTTTCAAAAACAAAACAGAAAATGCTGCAATTAAAATCCACTGATGACTGCAACAATCCTTAAGGAAAAATAGTATACATAGTTTTGTAGTCTCAAAGTATCCTGTTGAAAAATATTTTATTAATTATCATGCTTAACACATGATAATTATCATCTTTAACACATGTTCAAACATTCCTCAATAGAAAGTCTTGGATAGTGACTTGCTCCTAATGCATAGCACATGTAAAGGAGAGCATGGTAACTTTGTAATGAAATCTGGCAGATTTTACCTTAACTAAATGACCAAGATTAACATTGGGTATTATACATAACAATGTGATCTGTCTATTGAGATGAGTCACTAAGAAGGACAGGACAAAAATCTTACCCAAAAACCTATAAACCTAACTGAAATAAGATACCAGTAGACAAACTGATAGTAAGGACCATTCTACCAAGTGTCTCTTCACAATTACTCAGGGCATGATAATCAAAGACATAAAAACTTTTACAGATTGGAGGACTGGTAACTAAGGTAGTAGTACCCTTGATTGGATCTTAAAACTTCAAGACCACAACTTAAAAAATGAGTAAATCGAAGTAAAGACTATAGTTTAGTTGCAACACTTTTGGCAATGTTAATTTTAGTTTTGGTTTTGATATGAATGTGCCATAGTTACATAAGACCCTGTTAACAGAGGAAGTGGAGTGGACAGGCTGGGGGCACTCTGCTATGCTGGTAACTCTTCTGTAAATCTTAGTTTGACAATAACAAAAAACTTTAAAAACAGCAAAACTGATTGCAAATGACCTCAGAATGAAAAAATTTCATCTGTTCTAATATTGTTTTCCATAGAGAGAGTTTGGTAGCAACAATGTGTTTCTCTCCCAGTTTGTTTTTGAGTTGCCAACTGCATGCTTCTTCCTCTGAGGCAGAGTTTGGAATGTAAGTGGCAGAGGTGGATGAGATGTCCCATCCTAAAGCTTTGTGGTCAAGCTGTTTGGTTTCCTATAGTGGCACTACTTGTGTCATAAATTAATAATCTGCTATGAATGTGACTGTTATGAATATCACTGTTACTGTAACCCTCATTCTATGCAGCTTAAAATCAGGTCTGCCACCTTCATGTATAACTTTCCTTCCTCACCTCCATGTACACATTCTCTTGCTTCTCCAACCACTGACAGAAAAATCTGAAACCCCTTCTAAATAGGTATCAAAAAGAGTCATAAGTTCCATAACCTCCAAAAACTCCATTTATAGCAATTTGGATTTGGCTAAAGCTTCTTGCTCTAATCTAAAAAGAACAGAGATATTTAGTTAACTCATTAGTTAATTAATTTACACATTATTACAAGCATGTAATCCATTGAGTATTTTGAGTTAATAAGTTAATATTGCAGCATCTCATAGGTGATCAGAAGTTTACAATGACATGATTTTTAGAGGAAAACAGAGATATGTTAACATGTTGAGCATTTTTTAACAACCCTATTTTATCTTTAAGCAAAATAAATACTAGCAAGTTATATTAGAGTAATAAGCTACCACCCTATAAACACTAAAGAAGTCTAGGAGATGAAACAGCCTCTAGTTGTACGAACAGATTGCGACCAAAGAGAACTTAATGCTGATTTCCAAGAACAGAGTAAAAATCCCAGGCTAAGATTGGGTACATCTGGAGGGATAGTTATTATTCAGTAGGCTTTTCAAGGAAACTCTTAGAGAAGGTTACTTGCTGAACATGAGGATATCAAGGAGCTTATGTCAAAGATTCTATGACAATTATCAGAGAGTTTCTTTTGAGGTCATACATGCATTACGCTATTGAGAATGTCCTCCGGGTTTGGGAGGCTTGTAAAACTGAGTGAGAGATGCTGCTCTAAGTGCTTTATATATCTTTCCAGGCTATTCTGTGATTACACTGTTGGGAAAATGGAGGTCTTGGAAAGTTATACGACTGGTAAATGACCAAGTCAGAATTTGAACCGGTGGAATTTGAAACAGCAGTATTTGAATACCGAGACCCATTACCTAATTCTCCACATATCCTACATCTTTAATAAATTCTTACTTCTCTGTTAGAGTCATACACTGAAGGCAATCTACATGCTAAATCAATACTGTTCATGTGAGGGCCTCAATTTTCAAATTGCTCTTTGCTTCTGTAGCCCATTGAAAAGATGATTTTCCCATAAGAACTACTTGCTTTGTATCACAGGGTTGAGAGAATTTTAAGAGAATAATGTGAAATAAGAGGCATCTTAAATTTCTAAGGACTTTTAAGATATAACAAGGGAGCTAAGTTGGATGTCTAAAAGGAGGGTTTATTATGACTGAGTGGTTTTCTAAGATTAACTAAAGCTTTGAGAGAAGGGTAGGGATTTTTAGAGTAAGGGAATCATAATTAGTTAATGACTAAAGATATTAGGAAGCCCGTGGCATTAAAGATTGTTCCTGTTACATATTGAGAGGAATTTATTCATCTGAATAAACTAGTGTTCTAGGGAAGGTTCCATTGCTTCTCTTATAACAATAAAAGGGGCAGGTGTCATGTAAACACATAGATGGGATTTTATTTCAATTGCATGTGCCATTAAAAATTAGGACTCCTTAATAAGCTAGAGAACTTTGAAAACCTTATGTTAGTACCAAGCAATTAAAATGTATAACCAAATCTAAATCATATGGGCTGAATTGGAAATCAGTGTCTTTTTTGATTAAGGACAGGAGCTGCTCGACAACAAACTAATGAATACACAGAGTCTGGAGTGCCGCTAACAGGTGATTATAGTGATGACCTTATAGTTTAGTGCTCAAACACCTGAAATATGAATATCTGTGGGGTTAGTAATTTTTTGCAATTATTTTGGAAGCATTTTTGCTCTATCTTGTTGGCAGAACTGCGTCTAAGGTTGAAGGTGAATGGGTAAATACTTTGTATCCCATCAGCACACCGTCTTAAATCACGAAGGAAGGAACATTTGGGGAGATACAGCAGACTGCTTCAAAGCCCAGGGCATTTGAGGATCAATAAAAACATGACCCAGCTGTATGGTACATGCATAATGGGATAAACTTATGTAAGCGTCACTTAGCATAGGCAGCCACATATGTGATACGTAGCTATGAGAGCACACAGGAACGTAAAGCTTCATAATGACCAATATATACAGTCCAAAAAAAAGATGCTTGGTGCTGTTGCTGTTGGTGATGTTGGCTCTACGTGCTTTCTTTTCCTTGGGGGCCTCACCCATCCCCAACCCCAACAAGCGGCATAGGCAGCAGGATGAAGTGAGTGTCCCCCTGACCCTTGGCATTTGCTGAAACAGCACCTGGCAGTGAGAGAGCCCTGGGAGGGTTTCCAATATGCTTTCCCCAGCCTCACCCTCATTATGTGTAGCCACATTTTTAGTTGCTTAAAAAGTTTTCAAGGACAGGGAAGCAGTTCATCTGACACCCAGGGATGTTTGGAAAACCTTAGAAGTGATAGACATGCAAATCCTTCCCCCCACTCTGAGTCAGTGGGGTGGGTGGTGTGGGTATTTTTCACTCTTTTCCAGACAGAAGACCTTCTCCAGCAGGTAGGCCAGCTGCAATGGACCAAGAAAGACCTGCAACAATGGCTGGCTGCTGCAGAGGTCATATTGTGGGACATAGGGAGCACTGTCTTCTCTGAAACTATAACTTCCCATTACCAAGAGAGTCACTGGAAGAGTCCCCAAGTATTGCATGAAAGGCCTGTTATTAGACAGAAAGTGGAGGTGAAGGAACCCCTGGCCCTAGGATGGGTACCACAGTACCTACCCACCTCTACGCATTACACAATGTATATGCCCTATATGGCCATGGAGTTAAGGGAGCTTATAAAACATTTAAAACAAAAGGCAGGTAAAATTATGCCCATGTGGCTGCTACAGCTATGGGATGACAGGGCTGATAACATGGAGTTAAACCTGCAAGTGATGCCCCAAGTAGCTAGAATAACCAGCACCCCATTATGTGATAGGTTCTACATGATGTTCAAAGAACAATCCCATCAACAGGTAAGCGAACTTTGATAAACTGGTTAAGGCAGTGAATCACCTGGTTTGGGTGAATCCAAGTGACTTGACAGCAAGTCTCAAAATGGACAACCTACCTGGACTTAGTAACTGTGCTATGAGAAATGGGCATAGTGCAAATGATGTTTGCTATGTAGCATTATAGCCCTAAGAAGGTGAGTATGGCATGCATAAAATACTTGATCTTGATGACAGGAAGGCTGGCATCTTTAGGACACTGTGGCCCTTCACGAATTGCTTGATCCACAATCCTGTGGACTCCTTTAGCCCAGTTGTTGGAGGTGGAAGTAAAGTAAAATGAGACCTGTAAAAACCACACAACCAAAAGAGAAAAACCAGCTAGGCCCAACCCCTCATGGACAGGCTCTGGGGCCACTGAAGATCAACTGGTGCTAAATTTGAATGAATCCGCTAGCTGCCAGCTTAGCTGCAGATAAGATAGATGGGCAGCCCTTAGACATATTGCTGAATCTAGCAGCACATGCACACTAAGAAACAATACTGGCCAATGGGCCCAAAGGCAAAAGCATCCCTGGTGAATGAGGAATACCTGATGCTGGTATCCGTTTATCCAGTTTAGGAAACAGGGTGCAGTACCCAGTTAATGGAGACCCCAGGAGACCAGAGGCCACATGTGAAACTATTAACTGATCTCCAAAGAACGTACAGTATTTATTAGCTTTGGTGGACACAGGAGCTGAATCAATGCTAATATATGGCAACCTGGGCCATTTTATGGGAATTGCTGCACATATAAAAGGATATGGAAATCACTGTATCACAGTCCAGAAAGCCCAGCTGACACTGGGTGTTGGGTGCTTGACTCTGAACCCTTATGATTTCTATGTTTTCCCAGTTACTGAATAAATATCCAGGGGAAGACATACTGAGTGATGCTTGGCTCAAAACCACACAGGGAGAATTCTATTTGTGAATCCACATGCTAAAAACCATAGTCCTAGGAAATCTATACCATGCACCACGGACTTTCCTACAGGGTATGTGGGTTGTGTACATAAAGCAGTATTGATTACCTGGGGAGCATGAGGAAACAGGGCAAATGATTTTGAAACCGGAAGAGGCAAGGGTGATATGCCCTGCATATAGCCCTTTCAACTCCTTGGTATAGCCTGTACAGAAACTGGATGGGACTTGGTGAATGACTCTAGATTACTGGGAACTGAATAAAGTGACCCCTCGATTGCATGTGGTGGTGCCTAATATTGCAGACTTGATAGATCGTCTCATCATGATGCTGGATTGATACCATTTAGTTGCAAATTTGGCCATACTTTCTTCTCCATAGCTATCAAGCAGTCACAATCAGTTTGCCTTCACCTGGGAGGGCAGGCAATGAACCTTCCAGGTGTTGCCACAAGGCCATTTGCACAGCCTGACTTATTCTCATGGCCTAGTGGTCCAGATGTGGGCATGTGGTTCAAATCACACTCTGTGTCACAACCCCACAATGGACAGAATTCATTGTCCAGCCAGCACAGAAATTCTCTGGTTTGAAACCAGAATGGGCAGGCTGAGTCAATGGGCAGAGTTGCAGGCCTTGTGGCTATTTATAATACATGAAGAAGGTCCCCTATATGTTTGCACAGATATTTGGGCCATCTTCAGGGGTGTTGACACTCTGGGTACTGGCTTGGGTGTCCCAGGGTTGGCACAAAGGGCACTGAGCCTTGTAGGGCACTGACCTATGGCAAGACTTAGGGGAGCATGCTGAAACAACTAAACATATAGCGTATCATATTTCAAGGCATAATCCCTCCTCCCACTGGAGAATAGCTTAATGGATGCCTTGACAAGGGTAGCCATTCTCTGAGGGCTACCTTCTGCTGTGGCCCCTTAGCTCCATAAGAAATTAGGATACATAGGAACCCACACCATGCAGGCATTAGCCCAGTGATGGCACCTGGACTTGATGCCTGCTGAGTCAAAAGCTGCAATAAAGGTGTGTCTACAGTGTGCCCATTCAGCCCCTTGGAGCAGAAAGCTCCCCAGGCAGTTTGGTATAATACCATGAGTATACCACCCTCTGCAACAATGGCAGGTGGATTATATTGGGCCATGTCTGTCTCGCGGGGACATAGATATCTTCTGACTGCAGTGAATACAGCCACAGGTATAGGCTTTCCCTGCTCCATTCCCTCTGCTGATCACCCCCATATCACTAAGGCATTTCAATGGTTGACTGCTGCATACAGGATGCCACTAGCAATAGTGTCCAACCAGGGAACCCATTTCATAGGGGCCCAGGTACAACAATGGGCCAAAACATTGATGTAACATGATGTAGCATTTCATGTGCCCTACTGGCCACAGGCAGATGTTATTACTAAGTACAACAGGCTCCCAAAAAACAAACTGGCTTGTTTAGCTCCAGAGTTCACTCAGTGGGTGCAGGTCTTTCCTCAGGTGGTGCAATTGCTCAATGACCAGCCCCAACTTAGAGACAACAGCCCATTGGACTGCTTCTTGATAGCACAGCCAACCAGTCTGTGTATTTAAACCACAGAGTCCTAAGGTGATGAAAGGGGCCTTAAAATCCTTTTGGTTTTGGGACATATGCGACCAGGAGCCCACTATCAATGGACGTGGCATTGGTTCACAGACCCTAGGTGTGAAATTGGGTGTTGCTCTTGGATCCTTGGGCAGGGAAGACTAAGTTATGCCATACAAGTATAGCACTGGACTTCAACAAAGTCCTTAAGGGCCTCCATGTGCTCTCCACCCAGTACTGGAGCCACCATTCTGAAAGGCAGTGATGTAGTGGCTGCTTTGCCCATCTCCCTTGGGAGTCGAGGACCTAGCCCTAATGCCCTAGACCCCAGTAACAATGGGAACTCAGGTTTGGTATTCTATGCTGGGGGTGGGGAGGGGTGGGGTAAGATGATCCCAGGAACAATCCTATCACAGGATGAACATGGGGCCTGTATCCTCCCAGATGGGTGGAATCTCCCTATAATGGTTTCTCTTCTTGCTCTGCCCTTCTGACCAGGATGAGCCACACTAGCAGTGTCAGTGTCATCTCCTGGGCACACATTTGCCCGTGTACACCCTAATCATACTGCCAGGTATGTACTAAACTCCTGACTGACACTGCTAAGGACCTCCCATGGAGGATCACACTGGTGCCCCTGCTCAGTTGGGCTAGCAGCAGGAAAACCAGACTGGTTCTTGCTGGAATCAGTGACACCAGGTATTAAAGCACTGATCTGGAAGAGCACAACCACCCCACAGGGACTAGGACCTATTATATACAGTGACTGGGAATGGATGATGGAGAATGAAGTAATGTTACTAGATATAGCCCTGCTTTATATTACAACAAGTAAATACATTGGGAAACCACACCACAGGGTGGATACCACTTGGTCCAAGAAAGCCTTACAGGAAATGGATGTGGAGGTGTCTGCCATCCAGGCACTACAGCAGGACCTGCTTACCCAATAGTGGAAACTCTTGGGATCCACTTGGTGCTGGGTGTCCATAAGCAGTCCTGTGATGGCAACAGGGCTGATGGTATCATGCTATTATCTTCATTGTTGTGGTTTTGTGCACAAGGGTCCACACTATGGGCCACTCACAAGAAGCAACATCCCCCCAACCTTTGAGGGGTAGGGTGTTTTGAGCCCAGGGCATTTGGATACCTATGAGGACATGACCTGCTGTCTGGCACATGCACACAATAGGATACACTTATGTAAGAATGACTTAGCATAGACAGCCACATATTTGTGATAGCACTCAGGCATGTAAAGCTAGATAATGGCAAATATATACAGGTTGAATAATAAAGACTCTTTGTGCTGCTGTTGCTGCTGCTGCTGCTGCTGCTGTTGCTGCTGCTGCTACTGTTGCAACTGCTGTGTCTGATGTCAGGTCCGAGTACCTTCTTTTCCTTGGGAATCTCATCTGCAAAAATACCCCTTCAGCTCCCTGATCCCAATAGGAGGTAAGCTTGATGTCACATTTTGAGGAAAAAAAAGGGAAAATATGCCCTAAAATCTTTGATTTTTCCATGAATACCTACTTGCAAATGTAATTCATAAGAGCAGCTATTTTGTGAATCAACAAACCAAATGAATGAGTTTTTGTTCAATTAGAAGACTTTTTTTCCTTAGTAGCAATAACTCCTAATTTCTATTCACAAACTTCATCTTGTTCAACTCCTCTTTCAGCCAGACATGGTGCTGCCAGCTGTAATCCCAGCACTTCAGTGACTGAGGCAGGAGGATCACTGTGAGTTCAAGGCCAAAATGGACTACAAGGTGAACTCAAATCCAGCATTGTGAAACCCTGTCTCAAAAAGATTAAAAAAAAAAAAAAAGACATTCAACCTTTCTTTCATCTTTAATTCCCTTATCTAAGCAATCACTGAAGTCTATGAATTATACTCCTGGAATAGTCCCATCTTCTTCAATCTCCTATAATTTCACTACCACAGTGAAAGCCCATCACCTCCAATCAGTAACTTACCATGTTTATCTCTACATCATGCCCTCCTAGATTGGTCAGTGTTTTGTCACTGAGAAGCAATACCTGACACTCACAATTTAAAAGAGCAGAAGTTTAATTTTGGCTTATGGTTTTAGGAGATTTAGTCCATGGTCAACTTGCTCCAAGGCAGAAACATCATGACAGAAGCATGCAATAGAGAAAAGATGCTTCCTTCAAGATGGTTGGTAAGTAGAGTAGGGAACAGCACGAGATAGCAAGGGATGAGAGACTAGAGATAGTACCCAAGGTCAAGTGTTCATGAGTCACACAGACATAACCACAAATGTGGAAGCTCACCGGTCAGTCCAGCTAACACAATCAAGCTAAACTTTCACATATTACAATTTTGTCACCAGACTATACTTTAGAGCATTCTATGGCTTCTACATGCTGAATGAATATGAACGACCTTTCCAAGGATGGTCCTGTTCTCTCTAATACCATGTCATATTACTGCTCTACTGAACACTGAATCTACTGAGTCTCTCAGCATTCCCAAACCCTCAAATATACAGTGATGCTGTAATTATTGTGTTTTATGCCTGTGGTTGCTACTGATTTACAATGACTTTAGTCCATTTACTAAGTATTTCAAGATTCAAATGTAATATTTTCACTTAGTCTTTGTTTATCTTTGACGGAGAATAGGCTTCCTTTATCTATTTTCTCTCAAAACCCACCATTAGCCCTCAGCTAATTCCCAAGCAAGATGTTAATGATCACCTTCCTATTTGTGCAGCAATAAGTGAGTTATTTCTTCATGTTCACAATATTTTGTTTCTCATGATACTTGATGAACCTCCTTCTGATCCATTATATTTATATTTTGTATAAATTTCATCTCAGGTGACAAAATCTTGCAAAAAAACCATAGTCTATTACTCGTCACTGCATCTATAAAGTGACCATTTGACGTTTTACAAGTATGAGTTGCTCTGTAAATGAGCATTGAATTGAAATGGCTTTGAGTGAGTACCAAAGGAAAACAGGTTGTCATCCTTTTGGAACCATTATTTACGCTGTAGTAAGGGCTTTTTCTGTTTACACATAAAACAGAAGAGCTTAATCACCCCAGCAATCTTTAACTTCATAATGAAGATCATACATTAATTTCTAAGCAAAATTAAAGAAGATGGGATGAAATATAAAATAAAAATATCATCAGGCTCTTCCCAGGCAACAATATTCTTGACACCAAATCATGACATTATGGAGTTTGGTTGTTTATTTGTTCCTAGGGCAGCCCCTTGTTTTATGTGCTGAATAGCATTTCCCTAAATAAAGCTGCATGAAACAAAATGGCATTATGATTTCTAACATTCATTTTCACTGAAGTTCCTGTTAGGTTGCAGCCATAACTATGATGGAAGGGATGTGAGGAGAGCCCGCTGCAGTAATAACTGTGTCTTCATACGTCAAACCAGGGGACTATAGGAGAAGCATCTACATAGAACAGGGAACTAACTGGAGGGTGAACCTCACTAGGCTGGTTTTAAAACAAGATGGAAAGTGATCAGAAAAAGACCATTTAGAGACTTTCAAAGTTAGAGGACAGGTAGGTCACTTTCTATACATAAAGCAGGAAATTTAATGTTTTTATCTTTTGTATAAGTGCTGCCAACAAGTACAGTATGCATCACCATGCATTAGCAACTAGCTTATAAACCCCATGAAAGTGAAACTATTCCAAAGGCAGATAAAAACTTTAGTCTCTGCAACACATATCAGTCTCAAAGCTCAAGAGGAGGACATAGAAATGATCTTTCTACAACTCCTAAGGGGAATTCCATAATTCCTTCTCTTTAACCTTTATTCAATGTCTAAATTATAAAAAATTGAATTTCTAATAAGCTTTCAGATTAGCCCTTCATCCTTTTCCTATCCTGTTAGTTCTTTAACTTCTTTTCATGTTTCCTAGATGACTACATCCACTTTTAGCTTCCAATTCTGACTTTATCACGCATAATCATGTCACTCTTATACTGTAAAGTGACCATTGGACCAAATTCTGGCCTGATTTAAAGGTTCTTACATGTTCTCTACTGCCAGGGTTCAAGGCTGCGTCTTTTCCCAAGGCCTATTAAGACCGAGCTTTTGAATATCTTCTTTCTTCCCTCTTTGTCCACATCTATTGAAGAACATTTTAGGTTCCAGAAATATTGATCCACCAAGGGCATTATTTTGTTTCCTTAACACCTAACTGAACTCCCTGTTGCCCTTTCTGACCCTTCTATTGTCTAAACTCAGAACAGCAATAAGAAAGAACAAATTAAATATAAATTCTCTCTTATCCCACAATCAAACCAGTTGTATTAATTACTTTTCTCTCATTGCTGAGATAAAATACCTGATGGCCAAAATTAAGTAAGGAAAGGTTTATTTAGCTCACAGTTTGTGGAGGTTTCAGACCATAATCAGCTGACTCCAAGGCAGGGTGGCTCATGGAAGAGGTCAACAGTTCATGGAGGCAGAAAACAGTAAAAGCAGCAACATCATAAACAGAGGAACATGAGAGAAGATTCTTTCTGTCTCTTATATTGTATGTAAGCTACTCATGTTAGGGTGGGTGTAGCACTCACACCCATAATCCCAGCATTGGACCATGAATGAATCACAAACTCTAAAGCCTGCTCCTATGGCTGCATGAGGCTTTGGTGGGACATCCAGATACAAACCACAACACCAGTTCTTACTGAAATCTAAAGAACTATAAGAATTTGCCCTTGGCTACCATTCTGATCTTATCTGTAACATTGCCTAGTATGTTTACCTTGGGGCCTTTACCATTGCTGTTCACTTTACTTGGAAGA
>RJWM01028401.1:0-25678 GCA_004363535.1 Dasyprocta punctata
TATTACTTCCCTCTTGGGGGACAAACATTACTGAATTATGGAGATCTCTTTATTTCAGTGGTTCCCCATTGGTGGAGCCTGGTAGTAAGGTTGACTGATGCCTAAATACATCTCAATTAGAACATGATGTGTTGTGATCTCATATTTGTACTTCCCATGAAATAAATCCAAAAACACTTCCATATAATCCCCTTCAAAGACCATTCACATGAAAGTTGGAATTGCCAGCATATTTTCCATTTTGTGCAAAACAAACACGATGAAAACCCCAATGACAAAAGCTCAAAGTAGACATGGACTTGATTTGAAAATAAAGAACTGCTTTCTCTCTCATGTTTACCACCTCAGGAAGTGACATCAATTTACCCAATTGTCCAAATTAGAGAAAAAACTCTTATCTTGGTATCTTTTTTCCTTCAACTCTTATATCCAACCCTCCAGCAAGTTTTCAATTGTCTGTTCAAAACATAACCCAAGTCAGACCTTTCCTTCTTCCTTCATCTGTTACCATCATGACGCGAGCTACCATTACTCTTTACTAGAATAGCTACAGTAGTTCCTTAATGGCTTCAGCCTCTCACTCTTTTTCCTTTATAATTTTGCACAGTACTCAAAGCAACCTTTTAAACTATGAGTCAGCCACATTGTAAGGATCAGCTTCCCCTTTGCTGGGGTAAAATACACATTATCTACAGTTTAAAGGAGAAAAGGTTTATTTTGCTGCTTGTTTCAGAGGACACAATATATGGTCAACTGGGTCCAAGGCAGAAGCCTCATAGCAAAAATGAATAGAAGAGCAAAGCTGTTCAGTTTATGGTGGTCAGGAAGGAGAACAGGCTAACTAACAGCTCTAGAGAGGAAAGGGCCAGGGACTAGACATAGTAGCCGAAGTCACTCCTCCATAATTCACAGACTCAACAAGTGCGCTTTCCTAATCTTCTGGGAACTCTCACACTTCAATCAAGTTGACAACCCAGCCAACTTCACCTTGAAAGTCTCCTTCTCTGCCTTCTAGTGTTCCTTCTTGTGTCCCTGTAAAACTCTGTGTGCATCTCTACTTAAGTTTGTCAAGGTATAATTAGTCTTTGTATCTATCTGCTTCTACAAGGCTCTGGGCACCACAGGAGCACACAGACTCTGGGCATACAGCACAGAGTAGATACTCAAGGAAAGTTTGTACTGAATAATAGTGTGAGCAGAAAGATAAAAATCAAAATGATAGTATTTTAAACAACGCAGAACATATTTATAATTTGCAAATATAATCTATAAACATGTTCATTAAAGAGTTCATAAAATATTGCCTAAAATAAATATATAGCTATACATAGAAAAGATTAGACAGATACTGTACAACCAGATAGTAACAGCAAATTTTGTCTTTTTTTTTGTTGTTGTTGTTTTACTGGGGATCAAACTCACAACCTTGCGCCTGCCAGGCAGGCACTTAGACTACTGAGCTAAATCCCCAGCCCTATTTTTTTTTTTTTGAGCCAGGGTCTCATTATTCAATTCAGCCTGGCCTTGAACTCACTTTGTAGCTCAGTTGGTCTCGAACTCACAGTGATCCTCCTGCCTCAGCCTCCTGAGTGCTGGGATTAAAGGCATGCACCACCACACCCGGCCAAACTTTGTCTTTTGGTTTATTCATAATTTTCTCATTTTACTACCATGAAAGCATATTAACTACATAATTTAAAAGTTAATAAGATCTTTAACAACCATATAAGTTTCATTATTCAAAAGTCAGAGTCAGCCAGTTGTAACTATCAGATTTCTATGCTAGATGAGACCAGTGAGCAATCAGAGAGTCAGGATCCATCTATGAAATGACTTTGAAACTGAAGCAGTGCCTACCTCTGAGAGGAGCTCTCAGCCCCAAATCCATTCAGCAAGGGCAGAAACCAGCAGCCTGGTTCTCAGAGTGTGATCACCTAGGTTTTGAAGGGACTAGCACATTTACTACCTTAGGGTCATGGTAAGGAAACTGCACAAGGACCAGGGAGACTGAAGATGAAAGCATGGACTTCCACTGCTTGCTAACTGCTGATTTCCTGGCCTTGTTCTCATTCTTCTCTTAAATTGCCCCAGTTTTACAAACTGGGTTCTTGATTGACCACAGAGTACCCAAAGAACAGAGTAGAAGCAAAAATAATCCAACCCTTGGTAATCAGTTTCTTTTTCTCCTAAAATATCAGAGATTTTCAAATTTCAAGGATCTGTGGTGATCCTCTTCTTCAAGCATCTCATTTTACAGGTAAGATGGTCAAACATCAAAGGGAAACATTTTAAAGAATTAGTAGTTTCTTGTTTACAATGAACATGCTAACTAGGTTAGTTTGGGGAAAGCTTCCAGAAGCAGTATTGGAGAGGGACTCTGATGCCACAATCAGGCTCAACTGAAGAGAAAGTTGGATTAGTGATGTCTGCCATGGGCAATGGATCTGACAGACATGACTCACAGTCCATCCTCTTCTTTAGCCCTTGGCGGCGGCAGGATAATCCAACACACACATGGCAGGAAGGATTCAAAATCAAAGGAAAATTTTCTAACTTTGTAATACATATAAGGAAACTGACACTGAAAAATAAAATGATTTGTTCCACGAAACTGAAATGCTAAGTGAGAGAATACAGATTCCAATTCAGGTCTGTCTGCCCCAAAAATCTTTGCTCTTGACACTATAAGGGTCACCCTTGATAATTGTCCCTTTTCTATTATCACTCCAGTGCTTACCCCCACATTCAGCTCGACTCATTTTTGCCTAAAATAGCCTTGATAATGATTTACTTCTGATTCCAATCACAAGTACCATTTGCCTCAGACACCAAGGTACGGTGTTCCAAATCAATTTCTCTTTAGGACTTAAAGTTTTCCATTTTCAAACCTTTCCCATTCAGCCTGTTTTACATGTCACTTGGCTCCAGCCCTTCCTTTAACCTGCTAGATTTATTCATACGTGGAAGAATGACTCACAAGTCGTGCAAAGACAAACCCAGCTGCGTGCCGGAGATAATTATTTCAGAGTAATTAAAATGACTACAGGCTGCCAAATTAAATACCAAAACATGATTCTGCATTTTCTCTCTTATCTGCTTAGTCCATTCTCTGTCAAAAGAAACTGCTTGCACCCCTAATGTATTCATCACTACTTTTCAGGAGCCTTACTGAGGGATCATCTCTGCACAAGACAAAAACTCTGGCTAGAAATCAGAGAACTCCAAGATGACCACTTATGCAATCTGCTGTTGGTAAGCTCCTCCCAAAATCTGTGCTAAGCACATAGAATCCACAGGGGTGTCATAGGCTAGGAGGAACAATGGGTGAGGGGAGAAGGAAATGGCAAACGGGGAGGGCGGGGAGGAGCTGAGTCTCAGCACAGCTGCCCTCTCTTTCCTAAGCCCATGCTCCTTCGCTCTTTACCCCAGTTTAGCCTTGTGTTCTGTATTGGAATGAGGCACTAACAGTAGCTGCTAAACACTCTTAAATTGTCTTACTGTCTTGACAGAGAATGGTCAAACTGAAAGGGATTCCAAATCAGGGATCCAAAATAACAATGCTTGACTTTAGGGATTGTGTGACCCCTCCATTGAAATGGTTTGTGAATTGTGAATACAAGATTACTAACAGGGGACACAAGTTTTATCTAACTTTTTGTAGCATATGATCCTTTTGGTTCAAGAAGGTCATCTCTCAATTTTCTAAGGGCAAAGATAGGTGATGTTTTTCCTCACTCCTCATAGTAAAGCCAAACTGCTCCCACTTTATCTGGAACATACCCCAGAAGTGTTTCTGGGTGTGTAAAAAATAGACTTCACATCTTCCAGGGGAAGTGATTTTAAAACATAATTTGAAGATGGTGACAACAGTAATGCTAATATTTACTGAGTATTTTTCTATGTGCCAGTACTCTAAACTTTGATGTATATTATCTTATTTTATTCCCAAGACTATCCTTTGAGGTAGGAACAGTTATCCTATTTTCTTCTACGAGAAAACCAGAATGCTGAAAAATTAGCTAAAGTGACTAGCTTCCACAAACTAGGAAGTAACAGAAGCAGATCTGAACCCAGTCTAACTTCACAGCTGCAAGAACATTAGAGGAAGCCATGTAAAATTCATGGTTGGCTCTAAAACAGACAAGATGATATTCAATGATTAGAGCTTTTCAGTACTTTTGTCTCCCTATTATAAATAGCACAGAACATAGTAAATACTCAAGAACTATCAGTTAGATAAGTGAATGTACTAAATGTTTTAGTGGATTAAAGTGAGTATAAAAGTGCCCACTTTAGCTCTCTGTATCTTGTAGGTATTTAGCTAGCAGCAATATACGTCCCATTTAAGAATATTATTTTGACCCTTTTTCCCTAAATACGCTATACTATCTCAGAAAACAGGACTAAACACAAAACTACTGAACTGAATTGAATGAATATTAGAAAGTAGAAAATTGTAAAATCGGAATGAGAAACTAGGAAACTAGGTGAGAAGAGAAAGAAGAAAGATTAAATACAAAGGAGAAGCAGGAATGGAGAGGCCAAACATCTATTCCAAGAGGCCCACCCAGCACATCCAGTCAGTCAGCTGCTGCTAATACACGTCTGCAGTTTGATTTGAAAGCACCCAACGCGGTTTGCATCTGTAATTGGATTTTCCTATGTGTGCCCAGATATGAAAGGGGAAATGTTCACCTGAATTGGAAAGGCATTGAATGAGAATGCATATTCATCTTGCCCTTCTTTTCCAAGCTACCTACCCCCCTCCCCATCACACACACTCCTTGCCTTTTCCATAAATTTCCTTCTTCATAGCATTTTCGCTTTCACGGCTTTATCCTTTAGCACCACAGTGCCACCTACTGACTGTTTCTGGATGCATATGATGAGGTAGGCCTAGGCTGGGACCTGAGGGAGATTTTAACATCACTAGCCTGCTAGAGGGGACCATTCATCAGTCCTGTGACACCCCTGACTAAGGTGAAATTGCCACACAGCATTTCAAATCGCAGACTCTCTCCTCTCCCCTTCCTGATGTCGTGCTCTTCCTCTTCTCTACAGCATTTTCTCACAAGAATAAATGGGTAATTCAAGGAGAAGAAAAGTCTCCCAGGAAATTATCCACGGTACCAGGACAGCCATGGATTTTTTTTTTTTTAATACTTTGACTAGGATGATTTCTGGCTAAAAGGAAAAAATGTTCAATAGAGCTAATGACTCCTGGAAGTGACCCTGAAGGCTGAGGTGCCCCCACCTTTTAGGATCACACAGAAAACTGTCAGTTGTTAAAAGACTGCACTTGGCTTCAAGCCCTAAAATCGTACCAATCGTTACAAAACAGTTATCTGAATGTACGGTGCTTGCTGAGGGGAAAAGTAAATCTCTCTTCAGCTACCCAAGCCAAATCCAATCTCTTCTCAGGGAGCTGCCCACATATACCTTCAAAGCACATGTTTACTGCTGTGTCAGCCTGGACTGCCACTCCAGCCATGGGAAAGCAATTGTGTCTGACACTTTCTCATTGCTCTCAGCCTAGGCCTGCCTTCTCCATTCTCCTGCACAAGCTACGGCTGAGAATCTGTGATCTATATTTCCCATGTAACCTGGTTAACTGCTGTCCAGGTAAGGTGTACAGTGAGAGAGACTGGAGAAGAGGAAAGTAACTCTTTCCTATTTTCAATTGTTCTTAGCTTGTTCGAGAAGCGTCAGAAAGCTCCTGTGTCTATTAGCATTTAGGGTACTCATGCCACAATGACCCCAATCTAGGACCCCCAAGTGGGCTAACTCCCATAGTGTGGGGATAAACACTATAACAAGCACCCGCTATCCAGCACCCAGACTCCTGTGACATCAATCTCTTCATCCCTAACATAGTGACTGCATTACACAGTCCCTCCTCCCATTCTGTTTCCACATCTACCCTTCATCTTTTCTTAGCCTTCTGATATTATGTAAACAACGCCCTGGATCCCTGGATCGTGTCCCCTCAGCTTGAGATTTCTGGATGGTTTCAGTTTCTTTATGTAATAGATACTATACAGACATGGAAATAGCAATTGTGTCTGATATTTTCTCATTGCTCTCAGCCTAGACCTGCCTTCTCCATTCTACCATAGAAGCTGTGGCTGAGACTCTGTTAACTCAGATCTTAGCCATGCATATGAAGAGGTGAAATTCTTTTTAAGAGAACAAAATCTGCTTATGAGTCATACCCACCCTTTTTCAGGGCATCATTAACAGTAGTTAAAAGCAGGCAACATAGAGTCAGATAGGACTTTAAATCTTGACGCTACCACTAATTGTAGTATCCTAGGCAAGTTACAGAAACAGTCTAGCCTTGGTTTGCTCATCAATATTATGGGAATAATCACAATACTTAACTGACAGAGCTGTACAGAGATCAAATAGTATATCACACACAAGGCATTTACAAAGTCTGGCACACAGCTTTCAGTAATTGGAAGCCATCATAGGTTTGATGATTATTTTATCATCATAATCATTATTTCTAAATGAGGAAGTACTGCGGTTTCTCTCAAAGTTCTTGTGCTGGAAACTTAAGCCCCAGTAGATGTTTCTGCAGAAATGAGTGTGTTGTTGAGAGAATGAGCTGATTACAGAAGCAACCTCAGCCCTAGTTTAGTATCCCTCTTAAGCTTTCTCCTTCTTTCCAACCGCCATCATAGAATGACATAGGAAGAAAGTTTTTGCAGATTGAGAACCCTTAACCTTAAACTCCCCAGCCTCCAGAACTATAAGAAATCAATCTCTAGTACAAAAAAAAAAGAAAGAAAGAAAGAAAGAAAAGCTGACGATATAGCTCACAGGGCCCCCCTGGCAAGTGCAAGGTCCTGAATTTGATTCTTGTACCCCACCAAAAAAACCAATCTCTGTTCCTTATAAATTATCTACTCTGAGTTATTCTGTTACAGCATCAGTAAATGAACTAGGGAGGCTTTGGGAAAGAAAAAGTCCATATTGTGAGTTTATTTGGAAAGCTGATACTCTAAATATTCTATGAATCCCTCAGGAGACAACAAAGAGGTGAAATTCTAAAGGAGACAAGTCTCAGCCAACAGAACTACAATGGCTCATGAGGGAAGGACCTGGTCAACAATAACAACTGTAAGTACAGTAGTCACTGCCCAATATATACTAAATGCTCCACTAAATCCTTTGACTCATTTAATTTGGATAACCAACACACATAATAAGTATTGCTTTTTCCACTAAACAGGCAGGAAAATCAAGTATCAAGAAGACAAAGAAAAAAATCTTACCTCAAAGTGGTCAGCTAATCCTTGAGCCCAGTCTATCCATTCTAGAAACCATTATCTCAACCATTAAGCTGCCTAGTAGAGGATCAGTAATGTCACAACTTAAAACAATGATAAGATTGGAAGATGAAGGAATGTTTGGAAGCACTGCTGTAGCAACAGAAACAGCAAATAGGAAGCATACTGAGTTCATTTCTTTCTTTTTCATTTTCTTTCCATTTCTTTCCATTTTCTTTCTTGTCTGAGGACAAGAGGTATCATAAGAGGTCAAGCAGCACTGATGACTCAGCAAATATC
The DNA here is from genome assembly GCA_004363535.1 of Dasyprocta punctata. Classification (NCBI taxonomy): domain Eukaryota; kingdom Metazoa; phylum Chordata; class Mammalia; order Rodentia; family Dasyproctidae; genus Dasyprocta; species Dasyprocta punctata. The sequence continues at coordinate 7,575 of RJWM01028401.1, forward strand.
AACTAGCTTGAGTATTACAGACCTAAAAGGCTTCCACATGACTCTGAAAGTGCTCTCAGACTCTTGAACTTTGAAAAGATCTAATATTAAGAAAGTCTAGTGGGAAGGGAGGCTTCTATGAGTCTTTTCCTACTAAGCACTCAATAGCCATTTCTTCACTACCACCAATAGCTAAACCAGGAACAAAATCAGATGCTAGGTCTTCTGCACAAATAAAATTATAGAATGTAAAAGCACAATGCAACAGATCCACAGGAACCACTGGACTTAGTGCATGCATATTAGAAATATGCTTTTAGTCTACAACTTAGAAAACCATTCATCTTTATTGCTAATGAAATAAGTAAGCACTTCCCATATCATAATTGACTTTGCCAATGCAAAGTTCATTGAGGTCTATCAGCAGTTTCTTAATGAGAATAGAAAGTTGGAGAGACCACTAGAACAATAGAGAAGCTGGGAAAGGACCCCACAAGACTTAGGCAGTGCCAGAAATCCTGGCTTGGCAAAATGAAGAACTGTAGGGAGGACTTACGAGACAGTCTATAAACCTCTTGGGCTTCTACCTGTATTTTCAGAAAGAGATGGTTTTAGCAAAACATTCAACACAAAATCACTGTAAAAGAAAATTCCTACATATAATTCCCTCTTACCCACCCAGCACCTAATGGAAAGGACTTCAAGGCTACAGAGGACATCAAGAGTAGCTGAAAGAGCAAAAGATGACTCCTGACCAAAAGGATTATAAATGACTCCTATGTTACAGCAACAAATATTACTGACACTAATTAATATGCCATGTGTCCCAAACAGGTCCTTAACCCTAGCTCTTCTCCTCGGGTGCTTTTGTGAAAGTAGTGAAAAGAAAAAAAGAAAGCAGGTGGGTTTAAAAAAAAAAAAAACTCCTTCTGGAGCTTCCCCGGGTCATCAGTGATGACCACAGGTTGGCAACAGAACAAATGAGCTCTTTCTAATGATAGAGACAGATGCTTTCAATTACATAACTTGTTACTTCAAAAGCACGCTGAGAGGGTACATGCCTCACTTGACCTCTCAGCCACCTCCTTTTGTTAACAATGGTCTGATTTGACTGATCTCCTACCAAGAGCAAAATAAATGCTGACATGGTTTGTACCATTTCAAAGTCAGAAACATCTCAATAGCAGGCTCCAAACATTGAAAAGAAAAAAGAAATACTCAAATTAACTGTCAGCAGAAGTCTAGGAATAAGAGAGAAAACATAATTCACATGACATTTTATCAGTTCATGTAAGCTCTAGACTAATATTTCCAAATATGTAACACAGTTATCAGTGATGGTGTGTTAGTTCACTTTTGGTTGCTGTGAGAAAATGCTTAATACAAATAATTTTAAAAATTAAACATTTGGACCATGGCCTCAGAGGTTTCGGTGTAGGGGTGACTAACTCCATTGCTGTGGGCCTAAGATACAAACGAACATCATAGTGGAAACATATGATAAAGCAAAGCAGACTCCCCTGCTATTTTCTTTTTGTTCCTTTTCCTACTTTCAGAACAAGTAGAAGAGTTAAGGTTGAGAGTTTGTCTGTCTAGGACACATGGCATATTAACTAGTGTTAGAAATGTGAACTACTGTAACATAGTTCTTTGCACTCCTCTTGGCAGCTAGGAAGCAGGGGATTTGGGAGACAACATAAGAGGAAGAAGCTAAGAACCAGTTATTTCCCTAAATTCAAGGATACATCCCCCTGATTCACTCCCTACAACTGGACCCTACCTCCCATTTCCATCGCCTCCCCAATAAGCCATAAAATTATGATTTTACTAATGGATTCATCCAATGGCAAATATAGAGCTTTCATGATCTGATAACTTCCCCAAAGCCCAACCAACCAAGCCTTCCATACAATGAGGCTTTTGGGGGGCCATATTAAACCCCAACCTAAACGGATGATTAAAAGGGTGGTATAAATATAAGAATTTTTCCACTTTTAGTCAGTTAAATATTTTGATTCTAGGTACTGTAATAAATGAACTTGAAACTGTGTATACCTTGTATACAACTGTAGCTGACAACTGTGTTACAGAGAGGCTGGGAGAGGACATTCCTGATCTGCGATCTGTTTTCATCCACCTGGTAGTTAAGGAAACCAGGCACTTCCTTCCGTGACTCTTCTATGGGCTTGGAATTAACTTCCAGCTGGCAAAGGAATAAAATTATGTAAACATAGACACACTTCCTATAATTCTAGTCCCAGAAGTGATACTTCTCTTCTTCTCACATTTCAGTAATAATATCTAGTCTTCAGACCACATCTAGACAGAAGATGCAAATGCAAATCCCTGGAACAATTCTGAACTATGGAAGAAGTGATACAATTACTAGCAGTTGGCTGCCTCTACCACACTCAGTGGTGCTGGATCTCTACTTCTATAAATGTAAATAAGATGACTTTTAAATTTATAAAATATAAGAAAAGATTCCATTTAAAGATACATTTTATATATATATATATATATATATATATATGTACAGATTGTATGCTATGACAATTTTAAGAGTAAATGATGTCTAAAATCTCAAGGCTACAGAGCTATGAAAAACTGTTGCAAACATGAACAACCTCTTTTAGTCACAGAATTGGCAGATTTTAACTTCAAGTTTTCTACTCTCCTTAAAAACCTCTGTTTTTAATACAATATTTGTGAATAAAAGTTCAGATCAAATGCTGGAGAAACACTTAGCTACTGGGGTCTATCAGCAACAGGTACTATCTCTCTAAAAGCATTTCCCTGGCCATGAAGGATGGTGGAAAGCAAACATTGGCAGAGATTATATTCGATGATGTGAAGTTCAGACTTAAGGGCAATCATAAGAATGTTTAAAAAAACAGCCACTGTAATGTAAAAACAAACATTTACTTATCTTGTAAAGTCTTATTTTTATCTACTAAATTTGCCTTTGTCATTCTTGTTAATATACTCTTATTCTTCCTCTCAAAATTCACAATTTGAAGGCTGTTTTTTGTGGGGGGTTCTGTCATTGTTGTTGTTCCCCTTCAATGTCTTGAATAGAAAATGTACTTTCCAGACAACTGTATTTACTGAGTTAATTTGTCAGCTTTTGCTACAATGCAGCTGTGTTTTAAATATGTTGCATTCAACAGCTCTCAGAAATAAGCATTTATTTATCACTCCTAAGTCTCCAAGTAGGTTGTGATTCTATAGAGCTTGCCTAGGATAAGTTGGTCTTGGCTTCAGGTTACAGAAGATACTCTGATCACTTGAATATGACAGTTTATTTTCATTCATCTTGCTACCTAGAATACATTGTAGTAATGCAAAAGGCCACAACAATAACACAAGAATATTTAAACCTTCGTTTGCGGTCACATGTGGTCTTGTCATTCTTACCGAAACAAGTTATATGGCTAAGCTCAATGTTAGTCAATTTAGGAAAAATATTTCTTCTCTCAGGAGGTGAAAAATTAATATAGCAGAAAGTGAAAAAATATCACTCTCCCTGACTCCCATCTTATGGCATGAGAGAGGAGGCTTGAATCAAAAGAGACACAGTGAGGGTGAGAAACAAACCAAGTAATTGAGCAATGCATGCTGTAAACTACAACTGGTGAGTGGCTCTAGTTCAAGTATCATTTGGCGAGGATGCATATCCAGATGCCATTTTAGGGAAGGGGGCAACTGAATCCGGAACCCAGAATGGCCATAGGTTGCCTTCATCTCAGGGCTCCCAGTGACTGGGTGAGGCACAAGCACATGAGAGTTCCAAGGTCACGGAGCTAAGGTTAAGAAAACAAGAGACACACATGGTATTGTAATGGAACAACTCAAGCTCCAACTTCACAAGCAGAGACCAGGATCAGACTGAACTTCTGTGGAGATGAACGCACCAGAATCAGCACTCCAACCTATTCTTACTGCAAGTTGGCTGGGATTATGCATAATTTCACCCTAATGCTACTGCAGGCTTGCTGGGGTCAACCAGCATAAATCAGAGCTCTGTCTACCTCCTTTGTCTATCAGTGACAACAGAGGCATGTCATGAATTGGACACTACCACAAAACTGTAGGACCAAGGAGATAACCACAAGCTTGAAATCACAGAGAAATGTTTTTTTCTTTTCTTGCCTTTTTTTTCTTTTCTCTAGATAGTTTGGTTTTGTTTTTGCATGAGTGTGAACATGTTTTGTAGGGGTTTTTGCTTTGTTTTGGTTTCATTAGATCTTGTTTTTGCTTTTTCCTTCGTTCGTTCCCTCATATGTTCTTCATCAGTTTCCTAAAAAGCTTGGGTAATCTTCATTTGTCTTTCAGCCATGATTTGAATCTCTTTCCCTTCTTTTATTTCTATATTTTTTTCTGTTACTACTTTTAAATTTTCTCACCTGAGGGTAAAATTTCTCCATTGCAAAAACATTTACTGTATATAATTTTCTGATTTATTTTAGATTTTGTTTTGTAAATACAAATCTTTTTGTTAATAAATACAAGTTTTGTACATATGATTAAAGGTGGCAAAGCAATGGTCACTGCAGTTTGTCATTTTCTAGACTGTGTTTGATGCTATTGCTATTACTAATTATACTACTTTGGCCAAGGTCACATAGTTTCTGTGATCAGTTGTTCTTCCTTGTATGTTGATACTGAGATTGTATGGATGTCATAAGCAATACCATAGCCCAGTATCATAAAACAAGCTGCCAGGCCAAATAGACAGCAATTTTTCAACCCTAATAAATTTAAGAGCCAGGATTTTGGGAGAGATTCATAAGCCAAAATTCAGCTACACCTAGAACACATTTCTCAAAAGTAGTCATTTCCTAAGATAGTAACAAAGCTATGTACCAGAAGCAGTATAAAAGCATCAATGCAACAAAACAAATTGAAAAAAAATGGAAAATCAGAAGACATGGAAACAAGATACAGCTACAGACTTCCAGTTTACCCAAGGCAAATCCAGGGAGCATTGAGGTGGAAGAAATCAAAAGCCACCCCGATGAACTTTCTGGAATGGTAGCAGCAGAAGTAGTAACACAGCAGATGAATGAGAATCTACAAAAAAAAATTAGAAATGTTTTCACAGATGACTGAAGAGATAATGACCATAATAAAGAACATAGTAAGTGAATCTAGAGTAGATACAAAAAAAAAATGAAAACCCTAGGAAAGTGATGAAAATCATGAAGAGCAAACATAGAAAAGAACTAGAAATAACCAGGATAGAGTTTGGGATTTAACTCAGTGGTGCAGTGCCAGCCTGGCAAGCATGAGGTCCTGAGTTTGAGTCCCAGTACTGCAAAAAAGAAAAAAACAAAAAACCAGGAAATTAAAAATTCTATTGAAAGTATACTAAGCAGAATCAACAAAGACAGGAATTTCATGAATTCCAACAGAATGAATTCATCGGACAAGGCAAGCAATTAAACAGAGAGGAAAGACAAGGAACCAGCAACAGGAAATTAATATGACAAAGATAAGTCAATTCATATCAATTATAACCACCCAGGAAAATGGTCTCGATTTACCAATCAAAAGAAGCACATTAGAAGAATGGTCCAAGAAACAAGATCCAACCATATGCTCCATACAAAAACCACACTTAATTCTAGAAGAAATGCATAGACTGAAAGTCAAAGTATAGAAAACAATATTTCATGCAACAGGAACTCAGAAAACGTCAGGAGCAGCTATTCTACTTGCAGACAAAGTGAATTTCAAACCAAGACTGATCAGAAGATACAATGAAGGTCACTAAATACTTATTCAGGGGGCAATCCAAAAAGAGCAGTTAATAATTACAAATATATGCTCCAAATACCAGCAAGCCCACCTATATAAAACAAATACTAACCGGCACAAAAAATCAAATACCCCACTGTCACAAATAGATTAACAAGACAAAAAAATCAATGAAGAAATATCAGAACTGAACCAAACCTTAAACAAATGGACTTAGTAGATATCTACAGAGTTTTCCATCTCACAAGATGAGAACACACATTCTTCTCAGCTGCACATGGGACTTTCTAAAAAACTAGAGCACACCCCAGCCTCTCCCTGTGAGACAGCACCATGCATGGACTGCAGGTAGAGAAAAAAGGCCATGCCAGCAAGCAAGCCCAATCTGTGAACCAGCACCATGGGTGGGCCACCACTGGAGTGGAACAGCTGGACCGCAGTCCCTTCTGGTGTGAGGGCTGGTAAACAAGAAGTAGCAATCCCCAACCCCCACCACCACAAGCAACCAGCTTATCCGGAGGAACACAGGCTGCGATGATAGCTATGGAAGTGAAATGCAATTAGATGCCTGTGGTGCTTTGGTGTTTCACTAACATTGCAGGCCTACGGGCAGTGGTCTGATCATAGGTTCAGAGGATATTGGTACGCAGTGTGACATCTAGTGGGGGATCCCCTTCTGAGGGTTGCAGCCCTTGTTGATTCCCTATGGTCTTGTTTTGAAAATCCTATATCATTTCCATTGTTTTGTTGGGTTGGGGTTTATTTCCTCTTTTTTTTTTTCTTTTATGTCAAATCCAATGGCAGGGGCAGTTATTTCAAAGACAGCAAGATATATTATGGTAGCAATTTATGGATCTACTCTTGGTTTGTTTTGAAGTCCTTTACTGCATTCATTTTTTTGTTTTTATTGTTTCTATTCTATTCTGTTCTGTTTGATTTTTACTATGTTCAAAGTTAACTGCAGCTATTTTGAAGAAATTAAAAGGCATTATGGAAATCCTGTATCTCTTAAAAGAATAAATAAATTAAAATTAAAATTAAAAATAGACCACATACTAGCTCATAGAGCATGCTTAAGTAAATATAAAGGAATTAAAATTATTCCATGCACATTATCGGACCATAGTCCAATGAAATTAGAAATCAATGGCAAAAGTAATCAAAAAAGCTACATAAACACATGAAAATTAAATGACACCCTCCTAAAAAAACCCAATGGATCACAGATTAAATTAAGAATAAATTTCTTTCTACAATTAAGTAATGCTAATATGACATACAAGAACTTACAGTATGCAATAAAAGCAATGCTATGAGGGAAATTTATAATGCTGAATGCACACATCATAAAAACAGAGGGAGCTCAAGTAAATAAACTAATGTTGAACCTAAAGTTTCCAGAAAAAGAATAACAAGTTGAACCAAAGCACATACAACATAGAAAATTGAAAAGCTCAGGGTATAAATTAATGAAACAGAAACTAAGACTATAATACAAAGAATCAATTAATTGAAAATAAATCTTGCAGAAATCCAGAAGACCATCAATACCTAGTTGGAAAAACTGCACTCTAATAACATACAAAATAATGGACATACCCCTGGATACATATCAATTACCAAAGTTAAATCAAAAGATATAAAAATTATATTTAACCCACTGTCAGGCAACAAAATAGGAAAAGTAATTTTAAAACTACCAAAAAGAAATCTTAATGTCTTGTAAGATGCATTGCAAAATTTTGCAAGTAATTTAAAGAAAATCTAATTAAACTACTCCTCAAACTCTTTAATGAAATTAAAAGGGAAGTAATACTTCAAAACTCATTCCCGGAGCAAGCTTTACCTTGATACCAAAACCAGAGAAGGATTCAACTAAAAAAATAGAAGAACATGCCATTCTCCTTAATCAACACAGATGCAAAAGTCTTTCTTACTGGCAAACAGAATGCAGCAAATCATCAAGAGATTATACACCATCACCAAGTAGGACTCATCCCAGGAATGCATTCATCATATTCAATCAACAAATGTAATACACCACATGAAGACAACCAAGGACAAAAACCACATGACCATCTCAGTGCATTCAGAAAAACCATTTCACAAAGTATAGCACCTATTTGTGAAGAAAAAAAAAGAAACCATACAGAAAACTAGAATAGACACTCTTTATCTCAATCTGATAGAAGCCATCTATGACAAACCAACAACCAATATAATACTAAATATTCAAATACAGAAAACTTTTACTGTAAAATAAGGGGCAAGACAATGATTCCCACTATCACCACTCCTATTTGATACAGTTCTGGAAACATTAACCAGAGTAATTAGACAAACAAAAGAAATAAAATGAATAGCCATAGGAAAGGAAGAAGTTAAAGTATCATTATTTGTGGATGAGATGATACTCTACATAAAAGAACCAAAAAATCCACCAAAAAAAATTCTAGATTTAATAAGTATTTTCAGTAGCATAGCTCAATATAAAACCAATATTCAAAAATCCATAATATTCCTGAACAAAGAAAAAACTCACTGAGAGAGAAGTTAAGGAAACCACACCTTCCACAATAGCATCCAAAAAAAAGAAATACTTAAAAATCAATGTAATGAAGGAAAAGACCTTCATATTGAAAACTATAATACTCTGAAAAAGGAGATTGAAGGGGATATTAGAAAATGGAAAGATATCCCTTTTTCTTAGATAAGAAGAACCAATATAGTGAAATTGGCCAGACTTCTAAAACTGTCACACAGATTTAATGCAATCCCAATCACAACAGCATATCTCACAAAATTAGTGAAAAAAATTAGAGAAAAAATTTCACTTGGAACCAGAGGAAACATAGAGTAGCAAAAGCAAGCCCAGACAATGAAGGCAAGGCAGGGAACATCACAATCTCTGTTTTGAAATTATACTACAAAGCTGCTGTGATAAAAACAGCATGGTACTGGCAAAAACAAAAAGCCAGACCCCAAGATCAATGGAACAGATTAGAAGATGCAGAAACAACTCCAAACACACTCATATCATCTTTGACAAAGGGACCAAACCCCTTCACTAGAAGAAAGACAGCCTTTTTAATAAATGATGTTGAGAGTGCTGGCTTTCTACATGCTGAACATCACCCAATGCATTAAAATAAAATTAAATTGCATGAAAGTTCTAAATATTAAAAGAGAAAGACTAAATCTGCTGGAAGATAAAGTAGGTAAAAGATATAGGTATAGGTGAAGACTTTATGGGCAAAACCTAATCACACAGAAAATGTTACAGTCAGACATGGTGACACATGCCTGTAATCCCAGCACTCAGGAGGCTGAGGCAGGGGGATCATTGTGAGTTCAAGGCCAGCCTGAACTGCATAGTGCAACCCTGTCTCAAAAAGACAAAAAGAAAGAAGGAAGGAAGGAAGGAAGGAAGGAAGGAAGGAAGGAAGGAAGGAAAGAAAGAAAGAAAGAAAGAAAGAAAGAAAGAAAGAAAGAAAGAAAGAAAGAAAGAAAACAAAATATTACAAAGAATCAACAAGTGGAATCATATCATATTAAAAATTTTTTGTACAGCAAAAGAAACCAACAGAATGAGGAGACAACCCATGGAATCAAAAAACAAGTATCACTTTGTCTTGGTTACTTTTCTCTTGTTGCTGGGACAAAACACGTGACACCCCAAGTTAAAGGATGAAAGGTGTGTTTAGCTCACAGTTTGTGGAGGTTTCAATCCATAATCAACTGGCTTGAGGCAGGGTGGTATGGCAGAAGTGCAGCAATTCATGTTGGCAAAAAACAGCAAAAGCAACAAGAGCAAAAAGGGAGGAATGTGAGAGAAGACTCTTTCTGTCCCTTACATTGTGTGTAGGCTACCCTCTCTAGGGTGGGTGTAGCACTCACAGCCATAATCCCAGCACTAGACCGTGAATCAATCACAAACTCTAGGTTCAGTCACTTCCAAAAAGCAACCCCCATCACTACATGAGGCTTCAGTGGGACATTCAGACATAAACCATAGCACATCTATTGCTCTAACAATGGACTAATATCCAGCATATATAAAGAAATAAAAAAAATCAGAGTTACCAGATTTACAAACCCAATCCAAAAGCAGGCATCTGAAAGATAGAGTCATGTCTCAGATGAAGAAGTACAAATAACTAATAAGTATATGTATGAAAAAATGTTCAACATCACTTGTCATTCAATAAAGGCAAATTAAAACAACACTGGGATTCCATCTCACTCAGGAGGAATGACCATTATTAAGAAATCAACCAATAAAAAGTGCTGATGAGGCTGTGGGGGAAAAATGAGCCCTTTTTCACTGTTGATAGGAGTGTAAATTAGTGCAACCAAAATGTAAATCAGTATAGACATTCCTCAAAAAACTAAAACCAGATTTACATTTCATCCAACTATTCCCCTTCTTGGTATCTTCAGGAAAGATACCACAGCAACATATGCATACTCATATATATAGTAGCACAATTTGTAATAGATAAATCTTGGAAATAGCCCAGATGCCTAACAATCAATGAATGGGTAAAGAAAGTGTGATTTTTTTATACAATGGAGTACTACTCAGTCATAAAGAAGGATAAACTTAAGATATTTTTAGGTAAATCAATGCACCTTGAGTTTCACCTTAAGTGAAACAAATCAGACACACATGTTTAAGTATCACATTGTTTCTCTTGCATGAAAAACCAGATGAGTAAATAAGGGCCAGAATGGATGATACAGATTGGGAAATATGAAGGGGAGGAAGGGAAGAGTAGGAAGGGAAAAGAGAAAAAAGAATAGAAGGGGGAAAATGGGAACAAATCTCTTCTAAATAAGGAAAGCAGGAAGGACTGAAAGGAGGGAGGGGAATGGGAAAAGGTACAAATTCCCTATGATCAATGTCATCATTATGTGTATCAAAAAATCTGCTATAAAGTCAACCTGTGACCTCACTTAAAAATAACCTGGATAGATTTCATTTTTCACCAGTGATTTCCATTTGCATTTGATAACTCAGTTAATAACAGAACATCTTGAAGTTAAAGGTAACAGGTAAGTTAATTTCTCTCAGCCCACATACATTTCACTTGTAAGATCAAATCACGCAACTATATTTAGAAAGAAAACAGGAAAATGTGACACCTTAATTACTTTCTCATGGCTGAGACACAGTACCCCACACATGCAGATTAAAAGAGGACAGTCTTATTTGGCTCACAGTTTGCAGAGGTTTCAATTCATGGTCAGTTGGCGTCAAGGCTGGGCAGCATGGCAGAGAAGAAATGGTTCACAGCATGGCAGATGGAAGCAGAGAGAAGAATCAAGGGAGTTGGGAGGGACATATACACTTCCTGGCAACACCCCTTCCTTCAACCATACTTCAATTTCCAAGTCACATTTAGTTATAAATGCATCGGTGGAATAATCAACTGATAAGTACCATGCCTCCATGATCTAGTCACCTCCCAAACGTCCCACCTATAAGTCAGTGAGGCTTTAGGATCACATCTAGATACAAACCATAATATGAGGTGTCCTGGGGCCCAATGGGGATGCAGATTCTGAATGGATGTCTAGGTTCACCAGGAAAACTTCCCACAGTGTATCAGTGATGTCTGAGCTGGGAGGCGCAATAGCAGCATATGGACACAAAAGTTAATTTAAAGTAAAAACCATGCAAATAAAGCACAGGCAGTTTGTGACTATGGTTAAAATCATGAGAGCAACTAAAATTTGGAAAACCCCACTTAGAAACTCTTAAAAATACTAACTCTAACACTGCCAGAGCAGTAAATTTCATACATATGAAATTCTCAGACCCTACTTACTCAGTTGTTCAATCTCAGGAAATTAATCTAAAAAGATCCTACCTGGAAGAGATGCTTTATACTACAAATATAATTTAAACTAAACAAGGAATTCAACACTCATACTGCACTACTAAAACTACAGATTCAAAATTAAAATAGACAAACATCCCACAAATGAGGGCACATTTGGGAAATTAAGCTCAGTTTGGATGCAACATTTTAAATTTGTTCAAGTGACATATTAAGCAAAGACCCAGACAAACCCAGTATTGTACTATAATAAATCACTTATAATTGTGCTTTTCTATGCTTAATTATACTTGCATATAATATTTACATAAATATCATCTTAATAGAGTCACAAAATTATCCTCAGCTTATTCACTTGAAATAATTTTTGCTCAAGTTACAACAGTTCTTCATATTTTAATATTCCAAACTGGCATAGTAATCATTAAATTATTGATTAATATATCATAATACCACCTCCATATGGTACATATTTAAATCAGTTTCCATTTGTTCATATTATTTATACTGTTTTGATTAAATATTGTCATGTTTATACTGAAATAGAGATCTAGATTTCTTCTAACCTACTAATCTAATAATATTATCCAAAAAGAAGTTTGCCGTGCCTACAACATGCTACTTGCCCTTTTCCCTAGAGTTTCAACTCAAAGTAAACTGTTAGATTTATTGTATTGCCATCCTGGTGTATCATAATCATAGCACTCCTTTTTAGAGAACCAAAATCAATTATGAAATAAAATCTATAGTGAAATCGTAAACGTGCGTGAGAGAAATGTATATTCTTATCTGAACTTTCGATATTATCTTCCATTACAAATCACACTAATTTATCAGTGAGGGTGAGAAGGCAAACCTCTTTTAAAAATACAGGCATGCCTGTATCTTGTAATCTGAGTAACTATTTCGAAGATTACAATATGCAATATAATGATCATTGGTAATCTCCTACCATGTGTTTTGAAATCCTGTATCTTTTTTATTGTTTTATTTTGTTTCTATGGTTTCATTTTCTTTTGGTTTCTTTAAAATAAAAAATAATAAAATAATAAAATAAAAACTACAAGCATGGGCTGGAAAACTGACCTTCTTGGCAAAGGCACCAGGGTTGATCAGAACTCTGAGAAGTTATCTATTGTTACATAATAAATCACCCAATAACAAAACAAAGTATAGCAAATTTTGGAGGCTCAGGAACCCAGGATAAATTAGTTCTAGGTCAAGACCTGTGATGAGGTTGCAATTAGTGGCTACAAACATCTGAAAGCAATTTGATCAAGGCTGGAGGATCAACTTCCATTGTAGCTCATTCACAAGACTGTTGGCTAGAGGCCTGGGCCCTCCCCACACAGGCTGCATAGGACTGGCTGAGAACCCTTGTGATATGGCACCAGACTTCATTTGCAATCAGTGATCAAAGAGAGAACACAGAAGTCACATTGTTTGTTATGGCCTCGGTTCCAAAGTTGCACTCCCTCATTCTGTTTTTTTGTTTTGTTTTGTTTTTTGGTTTCCCTACTAACTTAAGCAAGTTATTGAGTCTAACCCACACTTGAAGGGAAAAGACAAGGTGATCAAATATCAATAAAGGCTACCCTAGTATATTTTGTTATCTTTAAAATAGCTGCCTATGTCATCATATATAATAAAATTAGGCAGGTTGAGGTAGAATAAGATTAATCTAAACAGCTCAATAAAAACAATACTGGACTTAAATCCCAAAGATGGATTATTCAATTGTCTGCCCCACTCAGTGATATCCCTCTGCCACTGTTTCTGGAGCTGTGGACTTTTTTATCTCTCTCTAAAATGTCCTTCAGTATTCTTTGTAGGGTTGCTTGGTGGTCATAAACTCCTTTAGTTGTTCTTTGTCGTGGAAGCATCTTGCTTCTCCACTGATTTTGAAAGATAGTTTTGCAGGATACATCAATGTGGGTTGGAAGTTGTTTTCTTTCAGGGCTTGAAATACTTCACTCCAAGCCCTTTTTGCCTGATGGTTTGTGTTGAGAAGTCTGTCGTTGATTCTGATGGGTTTTCCTTTGTAGGTGATCTGTTTTTTTTTTTTTCTCTAATAGCTTTTAATATTCTGTTTTTGTTTTGAATTTCTGGGATCTTGATTATTATATGTCTGGGTATAGGTATATTTTGGTTATGTTTAGCTGGAGTTCTATATGCTTCACTTATCTGAAAGTCACTTCCTGTTCCCATGCTTGGAAAGTTTTCTGAAATTATTTCTGTAAATAGGCTTTTAATTTGATTTGTTTTGACCCCTGCTTTTTCACTCACACCTTTTATTCTTAAATTATATTTCTTTGGGTTGTCTTGAAGCTGTTGTATTGTTACTTCCAGGTTTCTTGTTATTTTTAAGAGATCTTTCCCTTCTCGATCACAAGCTTCAAACCTGTCTTCAAGGTTTGAAAGTCTATCTTTAGTTTCCTTCAGGTGGTTCTGCCAACTTTCACTGGAGTTTTTGATTTCCTGGTAGTCTCTTTGAATCTGTTTCATGTATTCTAAATCTTTTTTGTATTGTTCATTCCAGGTTTCCCTCATTTTCCTATCCTCCATTGTTTCATCTATGTCTCCTTTAGAGATGCCTAGCAATTCTTTTATTATGTTTTTCATTTCTTCTTTTAGTTGAGTTAGTATTTCTGCTCTTATTTCTTTTATAGCCTCATAAAGTTGTTTCTTTACTTCAGGTGTCATCACCTCAGAGACTTTAGTTGTAGGACTTGTGACCTCTTCTGCATTTGCTTCTCTTGAATTTGTTCTGCTTGGATCAGAGGCCAGAGACTGCCTTTTGCTCCTTTCTCTTGGCATTTTCCTGGACAAGTGTGTACCAGAGATCTTGTAATTTCTCTGGAGTGAGCCAGTGCTGATTGTGGATATCTGATGGTTAACAGTGGGTGCGCTGTTACAGTGCTGCCTGCTGCTTTTCCCCAGCCCATTTCGGCTCCCCTGATGTCTGACACAGTGCGCAGGGGCGGGGCCGCTGCCTGGGAAACTGGGCCAATTGACCGTGAAACTTCCACTATCACCCCTAGGGTGCACATGGAGCTCTGGTCTCCAGGCCAAGCCAGTCACCCGCCAGGACCCTCTGGGGCTCGGTCGGAGCAATTTCTGCAGTACCATGCCCAATTAGGAGTGGTTCCAGTCCCAAGATGGCTGCCTGTCCCTTGCTCTCCCTCATGGGGGGTTGGGGTTTGGTGCACTCACCAGCCAGTTTTAGTCCACTGCCACTTTCCTCAGATGATGCCCCTCTGGGCAGAGGCCTCCAGGCTCACTGCCACCACTGCCACTTCTGTGGTGGCCACAGCACTTTAATCGCACATCCCCAGGTTCCAATAACCCCTACCACAAAGTGGGTCTGGCTCCAGGCAGAGGCACCGCCAGCCACCGCCTTTGTTTGATTGCTTCTTTTTACTCTTTCTGTGGGCTTCAATTCTCATTTTAGATTCTTCCTGGGTCCAGAGGACCTGCCTCCTTCTTTTTTGTCTTCCCCATATTGTTATATTCCAGCATTTGGATGGTATATTTCAGGGAGGTTGCTTATCCTGCTGTGTACTGTTCCACCATCTTGTCCCACCTCCTTTATTGATATTTCATCCCCTTGTTCTGAAACCCGGTATTGCTTTCATTGTTCTGTTTTGAGTGATTTTAACCTATTTTGGTTTGTTTGATTGTATTATAGCAAATGATATAGGCAACTGCTTAGAAGATAATATGAGGCATTATAGAAATCAACATTGTATTACTATGTATTGCTCCCATTGTTTTATTTGTTATTGGTTTTATTCAGTACTATTTTGTTTGATTATATTAGGTCCAATGGTATGGGCAGTTATTTTGAAGACAGCAAGAGGTATTATAAGGGGAAAGGAGGAGGGAAGGAAGGGAAAAGGAAAAAGACATAGATCTACATGAGGGTATACATAAGATGCTTAAAATGACTATACTACTAAATGTATTAACTGGTGAGAGAGAACAGTTGATACTCATATGATTAGATCAATTTTACATGTCTATATCTGTCAATCTGAGTAACCCCTTTGAAGGTAGCAATATACAATGTTACAACCACTGTCAAATTCCAATCATCTCATTTTGTAAACCTATAATGCTACAGTATCGGATATGTTGTTGTTGTTTATTGGTCCCTTTAGCTTTTTGTTTCTCTTTTCTGTGACCATTGTTTTATTTTTTATTGGTTTTATTCTGAACTATTTTGTTTGATTATATTATGCCTGATGATACGGGCAGTTATTTTAATGACAAGAGGTATTCTAAGGGGAAAGGAGGAAGGAAGGAAGGGAAAAGAAAAAAGACATAAATTTATAAATAGGTATACATAGGACAGTAAAAATGACTATATTACTAAATGCATTAGCTATTGAAAAAAACAGTTAATACTCATATGATTAGACCAATTTTACATGTCTAAATCTGTTAATCTGAACAACCCCTTTGAAAGTAATGATATGCAATATTACAACTACTGTCAAATTTCAATCATCTCATTTTTGTAAACCTATAATGTTATCTTATCAGGTTTGTTGTTGTTGTTTGTCTCTTTTGCTTTTTGTTTCTCTTTTCTGTGTCCATTTTCTCTTAAATAAAAAAATCAAAAATAAAAATAAAAAAAATAAAGGGAACAGTGCGACCCTGCCTCAAAAAACCAGGGCCAGGAGTTTGGCTCAGCAGCTTACAGGCCTGTCAGGCAAGCACAAGGTTGTGAGCTCGATCCCCAGTGCCACAAAAAAAAAAAAAGGGAAAAGAATTAAGTTCCACCTCCTGAAAGGAAAAAAAATGAGGACATGTTTTTAAAGCCATAAGAGGAACAATTAAACTGTGAAAGAATAATGGAAAAAGTATGAATTTTGTAGTCACATAGAATCTCTCTTAAACTCAGGCTCTGTCAATTACTCCCCAATAACATTGAGCACATAGACTGCTTGGTATAATACTCTTCATCCGCCTCTTAACTACTCAACAAGAGACTATTGCCTGCCTATCTCATAGGATGAGGATGAGACTCAAAAGATAATCATGTAGTAATCGAATGGCAGGATTTGTCCACCATAAGTAATACAGTAATAAATAAAAACTGAGTATTTGTAAGGGCCCCTGTCAAAACAAAGGTTTTTCAGCGTCCTTTAGTTGACAAATGGCTTCATTCAACTCCCAATTAAAAAAAGTTAGACCAAATATCTTTTAGTTCAAATAACAAGGAGAATTTCAGGAATGGGTGAATCCAAGGTCATATACAGAGTCTGCCAAAAACAAATAATACACATACTTCAGAAAAACAAAAACTTGTATAAATATTTTAATACCGAATTTATTGAAACATTGTGATATTAATATAAGTTACCTTTAGCCTTTACAATTACAGGAGATGCTCAAAGTGGTGAGTATCTGTTTTCCAACATTTATTAGAATGGCAAACTGTTGCTTGGGTAACCTTGATCACTGAGATTACAGCATAGGCATTGTCAATTTTTTCTCTAAGTATCATAAGTGTAGTGGGTTTTCTGTGACATACAACAGCCTCTAGGGTCCTGCATATGAGCATAACACCATCTGTTAAAAAAATCATACTTCCATTCTTTTCCTGAAATGTGTATACATTTTTAACACACTCTGTATTACAGCTTTTTTCCTTCTTTCCCATCTCCTTATTTGGGTGTTTCTTTAAATTCCTTTCTGCACTGTATCTCAGTGTTGTAACTACCTTTCTCATATAACCAGGAAGGTAACACCCCATCTTATCTCATCCTCAAAGCTTATTATCTCAAAGATAAAGCCAACAACTTTTTTTCTCTTATTATCTACATTTTATATATCAAGAAGTTTTCTACTTAGGCCTTCTTTGTCATATGCGAATCCAACCATTCCCTTCCTATCACCTCACCAAAGAATTCAGTGTCCCTGCTACAGCCTATAAGATTCTGTGTTTTCTGGTCTCTGGATACTTCTGTGTCCTCATCTCCTATCCCTGTATCTTTACCCTTGCTATTTTAGCCATATCAACTTCCTTGTTATAGTCTCAGAACATTGTACTTATAGCTTCGCCACCTAGAATGCATTTCTCTAAGATATTAATACTGCCGTTCCTCATTTAATGACCAAGTTCTATTCCCACAACTAGGTCATTGATTGAATTGGTCACTAAATAAGGAATTGTATATAATATGTACATGACAATATTCAAAACCAAGGAATAGTCAAAGGAAATTCCAACTTGATGACTTTGTTTGTAATGGCATAAGTCTTATATGCAGTACTGTGATATAAAAAGGACATAACAGAACATAAATGTATAAAAGAACATAAAACTGTAGTACCTTACTGTACAGTACAATCATCAAAATAACGGTGCTGAGTAAACAAAGTGTAATGTACAGAAAAAAAGATATTGAGGTTCTATGAACAAGATATACAGCACTTTAGAAAGAAAAAGACAGGTTATAAGTCTGGACTGTCATCAAACAAGTAGGTTGTTAAATGAGAAATATACGTATTTCT
>RJWM01028402.1:0-14623 GCA_004363535.1 Dasyprocta punctata
GGGAAGAAGGAGGGAGTGGTCGTGGGGGTAAGCATTCCTGTTTTGGCCTTCCACCATGTTAGGCCATTGCTGTAATTGTACAGTAATTTATACTAGGGCAACAACCTTTCAAATGTCACTTCCTTTTCCCGTGCTTGGGAAGTTTTCTGATATTATTTCTGTAAATAGACTTTTAATGTCAATTGTGTTGACCCCTGCTTTTTCACTCATGCCTTTTATTCTTAAGTTATGTTTCTTTGGGTTGTCTTGCAGCTGTTGAATTGTTACTTCCAGGTTCCTTGTTATTTTAAGAGATCTCTCCTTTTGCGATCACAAGCTGCAAACCTGTCTTCAGCTTCTTTCAAGTGGTTTTGCCAGCTTTCAATGGAGTTTTTAATTTCCTGTATAGCTCTTTGAATCTTTTTCATGTATTATAAATCTTTTTTGTATTGTTTATTCAAGGTTTCCCTCATTTTTCTGCGCTCCTCCATTTTTTTTATCTATGTCTTCTTTAGAGATGCCTAGCAATTCTTTTATGTCTTTCATTTCTTCCTTTACCTGAGTTAGTATTTCTGTTCTAATTTCTTTTATAGCCTCATGAAGTTGTTTCTTCACTTCAGTTGCCATCACTTCAGAAACTTCAGGTGTGCGACTCCCGATCTCTTCTGTGTTTGCCTCTCCTGTACTTGCTCTGCTTAGATTGGAGGCCAGAGACGGCTTTTTGCTTCTTTGTCTTTGACATAGAAGTGGGACAAGTGGGTAGTGGGGTTCCAGGCACTTTCCGCATTGGCTACAATTGCTCTGAAGTGAGACTGTTTGGTTCTTCTAGTCAGTGCTGGCTATAGATATCTGATGGTAGCCATTGGGTGCACTGGTGCAGGGCTGTCTGCTGCTTTTCCCAGCCTGCTTTGGCTCCCTGATGGCTGGTGGAGTGTGCATGGGGGCAGGGCTGGCCGTGGCCTGCAGACCTAGGCTGGTCACCAGTAGGGATCTTCCACTACCGACCCTGGAGCTTGCACAGGGCAGCTGCCTCCAGACCAAGCTGGCTACCTGCAGAGAACCTCCACAATGGCTACTAGAATGCGCACCCGGGCAAGATTGGCCACCACCTACGGACCTGGGCTGGTCACCAGTGGGGATCCTCCACTACTGCTCCTGGCGTGTGCATGGGGGCAGGGCCAGTCACAACCTTCAGACTGAGCTGGCTACCCACAGGGAACCTCCAAGATGGCCCCTAGAATGTGTGCGGGGGTTGGGCTCAGTCCAAGCAATTTCCACGGGTCTGCGCCCAGCTAGGAGCTGCTGGTGGAAGCCAAGAGCTGTTTTGGTTCCGGGCTTATCCAGCCTGACTCTAAAATGGTTGCTGGTCAATCACTCTCTCCCACAGGAGGACTGAGTCCTCTGCACTCACCACCAGCCAGTTCAGTCTTCCAGGTCTGCTGCTCCCATCCACTGCCACTCTCCTCCAGTGCTGCCTGTCTCTGCAGAGGCCTCCAGGGTCGCCACCTCCACGTCACCTTGACCATATGTCCCCAGGTTCCAGCAGCTCCTCTCACACAGTGGGTTCGGCTGTGGGCAAAGGTGCTGCCAGCTACTGCCTTCTTCTTCATTTAAGTTTTTCTTTTTACTCTTTCTGTAGGCTTCAATTCTCGCTTTAGATTCTTCCTGGGTCCAAGGGACCGACTTCCTTCCTTCTTATCTTCCCCATAGTGCTATATTCCAGTATTTGGACTGTATCTCTCAGAAAGGCTGTTTAATCTGCTGCTTACTGTTCTGCCATCTTCCCAGAAGCCACCTTTGTTTGATTTTTTTTAAAAAAATATTATTTTTATAGATGTTTAAAATTCATAACACACCTCCAAAAACATTGTGTCATACAATATCTAATTCCTACAGTAAAGTCTGAGAGCTCAATATTACTCAATTATTGAAAGTCTCAGGACAAGAGAATTGACTAAAATTATAATTATAGCCTGATCTTTTGACTTACAGCCCACTTACATACTTTTCTTTTAGCTTACTCATTAATTCTTAGATTTTGCAGGGGCAGGGGTAAAAGGAGGATTCATTATCTCTCCCTTTTCATCTTAAGATGATTATATCCTTTTAACAATCTGTGTATGTGTCATTATGTGTATATTATTCAAACTTCTTAAAGCCTAGTGGCACAGTTTGTGCTTCATTAAGTTAACCCCCAACTGTTCAGCAATGTGAGACGTATAAACTTAGCAAGATTTTTTAACTGACTATGAAGTTGTCATACTGTGAATTTTTTTTGGATAAGTTTCTAGAAGGCAGATGTTTTGCTTTTTATTTTGTTTTTGTTTGCGGGAGGGTCTTTGTTTTGTTTCACTTTTAATTTTAGTTGGTAAGTAAAAATTGTATTTATGGGGTGCAGCATGATGCTTTGATATACGTATACATTGTAGAATGGCTAAATCAAACATTAACATGTGTATTACCTCACTTCTTTTGTGTTGAGTATTTAAAATCTGCTCCTTAGCATTTTTCTGTATACAACAGTGTTAACTGAAGCCACCATCGTGTACAATGGATCTCTTGAGCTTATTCCTCCAACTCAGATTTTGTGCTCTTGGACAAACACACACCTCTGCAGCCTTTGATAATCATCATTTTACTCTCCATTCCACAAGTTCAACTTTTTTACACTCCACATATAAGCAGGATTGCGCAGTGTTGTCTCCTTGTGCCTGGTTTATTTTACTTAGTGTGATGGCCCCCACATTTCATCTCTGTTGTCAAATGACAGGATTTCCTTCTTTCTTAAGGTTGAATAGTATTGTATTGTGCTTATATTCTATATTTTTTTTGGGGGGGGGACAGGGGCTCGCTATATAGTTCAAGCTGGCCTGAAATTCACAGTGATCCCCCTGCCTCAGCCTCCTGAGTGCTGGAATTACAGATAGCACCAGCATGCCTGGAATATTCTTCATTTTCTTTATCTGTTTGTTAGTGGACACTTCAATGATTACATAATTTGGTTCATGTGACTTGTTGCAGTGGTCATGGTATTGTACATACTTCTTATACATATTGATTTCCTCTGAGAGTTCTATTTTTAAGTTTTTGATGGTCTTCTGTCTTTCATAATAGCTGTACTAATTAGTATTTCTACCAGTAGTGCATAAGAGTTGCCCGTTTTCCATATTCTCACCGAGACTTGTTATTGTTCGTTTTTCTTATAGTAACCATTCTAATAGGTTTGAGGTGCTACCGTGGTTTTAATTTGCATTATCTAAACATTAGTGATATTGAACATTTTTTCATATTCCTGTTGGACATTTGCATATCTCTTTTTGTTCTTTTTTCTTTTGTTTGTTTTTGAAACAGGGGTCTTGCTGAGTAGCTCAAGCTGGCCTTGAACTCACTATGTAGCCCAGGCTAGCCTCAAACTCGGTGTGCTCCTCATGCCTCAGCCTCCCAAGTGCTGGAATAACAGGTGTGCACCACTACACCTGGCCCTTGCATCTCTTTTTAAGAATTATTAGGCCATTTGCTCATTTTTATTTGTGTTTTTTGTTTTCTTGCTGTTGAGTTCTTTATATATTTTTCATATTAAACCCTTATCAGATGTGTGGTATGAAAATATATTGTCCCATTCTGTAGGTTTTGTCTTCACGCTTGATTGTTTCCTTTGCTGTACAAAAGTTTTTGTTGCGTATTGTCCCATTTGTCTATTTTGCCTTTGTTGCTTCTGCTTTGGGGGTTATCTCCAGAAAATCTCTGTCTAGACCAGTCTCATGGAATTTTCCTCTGTGTTTTTGTCTAGTTTTTTAAACAACTTCTGGTCACATATTTAAGCCTTTTGGTCATTTTGAGTTTCATTTTTGTGTATAGTGAGAGATGAGTTTCTCTTTTTGTTTTCTCCTTTTCTGCCTCCTCGTCCTCCTCCTTCTTCTTCCTTTCTTTCTCTCCTTCCTCCTCCTTCCTCCTCCTCTTTCTTCTTCTTCCTCTTTTTCTCCTCTTCCTCCTCCTCTTTCCCTTTGCTTTCCCCTCCCTTTCCCTCTCCCTCTTCTTCTCCCCATTCTTGTTTATCTTTTTCTTTTTTTTTCTTTCTTTTTTTTTTTTTTTGGTATTGGGAATCCAACTCAACCTCATGCTTGCGAGGCAGGCAGATGCTGTGCCACTGAGCTATATGCCCAGGAGTGAGAGGATGAGGAGACATACATGAAGATAGGTTTTTCAGCACCATTTATTGAAGGTATGTTCTCCATTTTGTGTTCTTGGCATCTTTACTGAAGATCAATTAATCATAAATGCTTGGATTTATTTTTGGGCTGTTTTGTTCCTTTGGTCTGTGTTTCTGTCTTTATGCCAGCACCATGCTGTTTTGATTACTATAGCTTTGTTATGGACTTTTTGTGCTTTCTTTTTAATGTCATATATGTCAAAAACATCATTGAGGCATCTTGTGTTTTTTTCTCGTTTAGAATTTCAAAATGCCACTAGATAGTGGTAATTGTAATAAAAGTATTATTTTTAATTAAGCCTTGTAAGGATGGCTATGTAATCAGATGTAAATACATATGGAAAAAAATTAGCCAGAAACCCTTCTCTGAGTTATTTTTGTTGTTATTCAGTGCATGAGAACTAACAATTTTCTGTTAGCTTACAATGTAATCAAGGCATCTTTCTGTCTTATTAAAAGATGCCACTGTTGGTGCTGTTTCTGAAACTGGTATTTTAGAAGTTATAGTCAGACACCTTTTTTTTCCCCACCAGTTCATTACCAGGTCCTGCCGTTTCACTTTGTAAATTTCTGTCAGGTTTGTCTGCTTCACTTCTTACCACCTCCTGACGTAAGCTACCATCAGCACCTTTTTGCCTGCATTACTGCAGCCATCTCCTCATGGGTCTTCCTGCAGGTGCTCTAGTCCCCTGGGAATCATGCTCTGTATGCAAGCAGAATTCTCTCTTTTGTTCAAAGTACAATTTTCAAGGCAATTCACCTACTTTCACCTTCACCCCTAGTTTAAAAATACATCAAATGACTTTTAATTGCTCTCATAATGAAAAAGTGCTTAATGTGACCTATGCCATCACATATACTAGGGCCACTATCTTTGTATTAGTTCTAACCTTTAATAAGTTCATGTTTGAAAGGTTAAAACTGGCCCATCATCTAAAAGACACTCAATGTGAGTTATTGTTATCACTACCACTTACCCTCATTTTGTACCATGTTTCACTTGCTTTGTGTTCTTCCCTTACAGTCATTCTTTAAGTGCTAGGAGTGGGACTTAACAGTGCTTTGTCCGTCATAGGACCTTGGCTCATGCAGTACATTGAAATACATATCCCTTCTTAATACCTAGATCATTCCTGTTCATTTCTCAGGTCTAGCTCACTGATCACTTTTTTGGGGAATCTGTCTCAAATTTCTGTCACAGAGTAAGACCAACTGTTCCACATGTCCACATAACTCTGCATAGCATGTAATACCTTATTAATTTGAAATATGTTCGTTCAGTTAGGGCCAGACCTACTAGATTGTGAACTCCATGATGACAGGATTGCATTTTAGACATTGTTAAACTTTGTGTTTTTTTTTTAAATTTTAAAGGGAATAAAACAGAATGATAAAATGAAACAAAAGAAAACAGTAGGAAATCCACAATAGTTACCATATTGCATATTGTTAATCTCTAAACAGTTGCTCAGACTACCAGCTTTGGGCTTGCAAAGTCAAACATTATAAGTGTTAGGTTGTTTCTTTTTTTTTTTTTTGTAGCCCGGGCTGGTCTCAAACTTGCAATGATTCTCTTGCC
This sequence comes from Dasyprocta punctata, assembly GCA_004363535.1. Classification (NCBI taxonomy): domain Eukaryota; kingdom Metazoa; phylum Chordata; class Mammalia; order Rodentia; family Dasyproctidae; genus Dasyprocta; species Dasyprocta punctata. The sequence continues at coordinate 5,769 of RJWM01028402.1, forward strand.
TCAGCCTCCCGTTATTGTCTCAGCCTGTGTTCCTCCAAATCAGCTGGTTGCTTACAGGATGGGGAGTTTTTTTCTCTCCCAGCCCGCACACCAACTGGCTCATAGTGGGGGTGGGGTGGGGGCGTGGGAGTGGCCTCCTTCCTGGTTCTCTCCAGCCTGCAGGACCACCAGTGGCACCTGGGAGGCTGTGTAGCTTCCTTCCTGCTTCTCCCCAGCCAGCATGGCTGCTGCTGGGAGCTGCATAGCTTCCTTCCTGGTTCTCCCCAGCTGGCAAGGCCGCTGCTGGCACACGGGAAACTGCACAGCTTCCTTACTTTGAAGAGGTAGTCGTACTCGCCATCATGGGTGCCCATGGCGCAGCCGAGGAGCAAAGGGGTGGGAGCAGCAGTGGTAGCAGTGGGGACCAGAGGGTATCACTGCAGGGGTAACCCCTAAACTTTGTGTTTTATGCCTTATACAGCACCTGGCACCTAGAAGGTACTCAGTAAATTTACTGAAAGGATAAAGTGGATAAGTGAGGTATCAAGGAGGTTTTCTAGGTATTGACTTCTTTCTGTCAGTTGTATTGAAGAGAGATGGAACACAGAAAAGTAGTTGGCGATGGTAATTTTTTTTTGTCTGTTTGTTTTGTTGTTGTTGTTTTTTTGTGCCAGCGGGGGTTGAATTCTCAACCTCGTGCCCGTCAGACAGGCGCTTAAACCACTGAGCCAAACTCCTGGCCCTAGTTTTTTTGAGGCAGGGTCGCACTATGTAGCTCAGGCCGTCCTTGCGCTTGCGTTGTAGCCCAAGCCAGTCTTGAACTCACAACGCTCCTCCTACCTCAGCCTCCCGAGTGCTGGGATTAAAGGCGTGCGCCACCACGCCCGGCTGGCGATGGTAATTAAAAAGGGGCAAACTCCTTGTGCCATTGTATGTTCAGGACTGGAAATACCTGACCTCCTAATTGATTTGTCACAAAATGAAAAATAAGCACATTGTCTCATAGTAGTGCTGCAGCACGGAATGTCATCTGGCTTTTCTTGTAACATAGAGTATTGTGGCTGTTGAAATCTGCCAATCTATTTGCTAAGTGGAATGGTAATAAGGCCAAAGGAGTGGTGGCTGAAATAATTTCTGTTTGGGAAACTGACTGATACTCAGAATTAATTTCAGTTGTGCCCCATTTTAGCCTGTAACTAGAGGTGCTACAAAGGTAATTTTTGACCTGTATTTTCATTTTCCTTTTAGAATACATTAATTATCAAAAGTTGCAATTACCTACTGTATATACACACTAAATATTACACTAAAACAGTAATGTTTTAAAAAGTCCAATTTTATTAAATTATAAAACTTGATAGTTTTTTGTTAAGTAGTCTTTATTGAGAGGTGTAAAAGCTAATGTGATGCAAAAATGTGTGATGGTCTTTATATACCACAGGTAAAATCTAGTGAATTAAAATGAAGGGGCATTCATGTTAATGTTAAAGTCTTGAAATTTGGCAACAAATTTGGCTGCGACACTTGTATAGTTAGTTTTAGCAGGTTTGAGAATTTGAAACTTTTTTTCTTTGAGATAGGGTCTCCAGGCTGCCCTCAAACTCCCAGTGATCCTCCTGCCTCAGTCTTCCTACTGCTGGGATTACAAGTGTGTGGCACCACACCCAGCCGAAAATTTTTAACAAGAATATTGAGAAGTAAGAAATCAAGTCTGTGTCTTTTCTGCTTTGCATATATTATAAAATATGTACAATCAACTTTTGGCTCTGGAAGAAACAATCAAGAAGAGTAATATGGAGCTTTTTTAAATTCTGAAAACTTTAGACAAAAAGGCAATAGTATATAACTTACGTTAGTTTTATTTTCAATGTGCTTTTCAATTTCTTGTTTGCAAATTGTGTTAAATTTCAAATAGCAAGTGAGATTCTCATATTCTTGATTTAACTCTTCACTAAGTATGCTTGGAATGAGTGGAGCATTATGGAAGGAGAATACAGTGAAGGGATTAACCTGTCTTGAAGTGATACAGCAAAGCATTTTGATTGATATGACAAAAAAGAATTCAAATACTAAATCACAAATGTCCATGAGAATAAGTGAGATTTAAAAATTTTAAAATGAGCCAGCCATGGTGACACACACTTGTAATCCCAGCTACTCAGCAGGCTGAGGGAGGAGGAACACAATATGAGACTGGCCTGGATAACTTAGTGAAACCCTGTCTCAAAAATAAAAGTGACCAGGGATGTAGCTCATTGATAGAGTGCTTCTCAGTTCAGTCCCCAGTACTGCATAGATGGATAGATAGATAGATAGGGTGAAAAGAAAGGAGAGATCAAAGTATTGTTGAAGGATGTGGGTAAAGAAAATCAATAGGGGCTGATGAAAGTCTGTCCTTCACAATATTGAAAATCACTCCAACTAAAAACAAATGCATAGTCAAGGAGGAACTTTTTAAAAAGTTGTCAGAGTAAAAAAGTATAAGCAAACATGGTGAACAAAATCCCAGTAATTAAGCACTTGAGAAGGTACTATCATAAATCACTTGGCATGTGTATCATTTGAATTAGAACAAAGAAAAACACGTTCTGTGCAGAAATTCTTCAATAAATGATTTGCCCACAGATGTGAATAGTTTGGAATCTGCCATGATTCCAGTTTCAACGTGATCAGTGCTGTTGGTCACCCTCTATCATCATGCAGGACAGTCGCGGTAGTTTAGCAGTGTTTGAATATCGTATATTTGCTTCATAGTTTTTATTAACACAGTGAGCACAAGTATGGTAATATTTGGTGCTTTCTTCATCTTTTTATTTTTACTTTCTCCATTCCTTGCAGTTTAAAATGAGATTTTCAATGTAAAGCATTAGAACTATGAAGGCAAAACTTTTTGAAAATTCAGAATGAGTGAATTAGAATACTTTTATATTGTATTTCTGTAAATTTCCAAATTTATGGCATTCACATCTTATTATGAGTAAACATACCAAGGCCAAGAATGTCTTTATTAAAATGTTACGACTTCCTGAATTTATACAAATATTTGAAAATTAATATATTCACATTTATAAACCTTTTCTGTAATCTTATTGGGGACCTAGTTAATATTTGACAACTTTTACATGTGTCATTTTTTTTTTTTTTTTTGGTACTGGGGATCAAACTCACAACCTCACACTTGCCAGGCAGCTGCTTATACCACTGAGCTAAATCCCTGGCCCTACATGTGTCGTTAATAATTCCCCTCTCTGAGTTTTTAGCCTTTAGCAAGAATTTGTTGGTAATACTTTTTGTTGAGTTGCCTTCAACTTTGATTTTACTTTGGTCCACTTTTTCAGTATTTTACAGATATATCCAAATGCCATTTTCGTGAAACCAATATTAAGAGATGGAGGCTTGAAGAACATAAATATATACTGATGCTTTTGTGTTTACTTCGCCTTCCTGCTTGTACAGTCATTATTCCAGTGCATTTGGTAAAGCCAAAGAATAAGACATGGCATTTTAAAGTTGAAGAGAAACTTAAATCTTCTCCTCTAGCTCAAACCTTTCAGCAAAGCAAATTCAGAACACTCTAGACAGTCTCGAAATTACAGCTGTCACAGCTGACATTATTAACAATGAGAAAACAACCTAATTCATAAACTCATAAATCTTTGTTTTGAGTGGAGATTTATGAATTTTGACCTTTTTTATTTTTCAGTATCTCCTGAATATTATTACCACACGTTGGTCTAGATTTTTTATTCATTTTATGAAAGAGCTATTGAATCTCCTGCTAAGTATTCTTTCCTTTTAGGCTTTGTATCCCTAATCCTTTATTCCTAAAACAAAGTGTAAGAAATTTGTTTCCAGAGCCTTCATCTTTGTCATTTAGGTGTACCCCATTTGCCAGTGTCCCTATTAAAATGTGATCACTTACGTAAGTTAGCATGCTCTTGTCCCAGAGCAAAGGAAAACTCAACTACTGTGAAAGTATCACCCTGAAAGTGGTTTAACAATAACCAGTTTGTTATTTTACATAACAAAGCAGTACATCTTGAGGGGGCATGACGGTTTCCAGATGCTTATTTTTTTAATTATAAAGAGTGAAAAGCAATAAAAACAGTGGTATGGAATTTCAAAACAAAATAACAGGAAATTAACAGTGGTTAATATATGGTGTATTGTTATCTTCAGAGTAGTTGTTCAGATTATAAGATAATAGGCGTGCAAAATTGGTAAAACAATATAAACACAAACCATTCTTTTCTTTTCTTTTTCTTTCTTTCTCTTTTTGTGGCACCGGGGATCAAACTCACAACCTCACATCTGCCAGGCAGGCACTTAAGCCACTGAACTGAACTCCTGGCCTTAGTTTTTTGAGACAGTCACACTATGTAGCTCAGGCCGGCCTTGCACTCATGTTGTAGCCCAAGCTGGCCTTGAACTCACAACACTCCTCCTACCTCAACCTGCTGAGTGCTGGGATTAAGGCGTGCATCACCACGCCTGGTTTCAAACCATTCTTTTCAACGAACTAAAACAAATTAGTAGTATAATTATCTTAGCTGTCATATATATGTATATATATATGTATATACGTATATACACATATACATATATATGTGTATATACGTATATACATATATATATACATATATATACACATACATACACATTTATTTTTTCTTACCCTTTTCTCCTTTCACCCCATCCCAATTGTTCTTTCCTTTTGAGCTATTTCTTTCCTTTTCACAATATGTGTTGTACATTTTGGATAGTCTCGAATTGCATCCATTTACCTATAAAAGCCTCAAGTTTATCCTTTTTTATAGCTGAGTAGTACTCCATTGTATAAAAAAACCCTGACTTTTTTTATCCATTCCTTGGTTGATGGGCATTTGGGTTGTTTCAAAGATTTAGCTATTACAAATTGTGCTGCTATAAACATGGGTGCACATATATCACTGTGGTATGATATTTTTAATTCTTCTGGGAAAATACCCAGAAGGGGGATAACTGGTTTGAATGGGACTTCCAATCCTAGTTTTTTGAGGAATCTCCACACTCACTTCCGTAATGGTTATACCAGTTCACACTCCCATCAGCAGTTGAAAAGGGTTCTTTTTTTCCTCATACCCCCTCCAGCATTTGTTACTGTTGATTTCTCGATGATAGCCATTCTTTCTGGGGTGAGATGGAATCTCAGTATTGTTTTAATTTGCATCTCTCAAATGACCAATGATGTTAAACATTTTTTCATGTATTTATGTCATTTGTATTTCTTGATCTGAGAAGTGTGTATTCATCTCAGATGCCCAGTTTTGAATTGGGTCTTTTAAGTTTGGGAGGCCTGATTTTTTTTCAGTACTTTATATTTTCTCTTTTTTTTTTTTTTTTTTTTGTGGCACCGGGGATTGAACTCACAACCTCATGCCTGCCAGGGCAGGCGCTTAAGGCACTGAGCCAAACTCCCGGCCCTGGTTTTTTGAGGCAGGGTCGCACTGTGGCTCAGGCCGGCCTCGTGCTCGCGTTGTGGCCCAAGCCGGCCTCAAACTCACAACGCTCTGCCTACCTCAGCCTCCTGAGTGCTGGGATTAAAGGCATGCGCCACCACGCCCAGCTAGTACTTTATATTTTCACGATAGAAGTTCTTTGTCTGAGGGACAGTTGGCTAAAATTTTTTCCCAGTCTGTGGTTATCTTTTCACTCTGTTGGTGATTTCTTTTTTATTTATTTATTTATTTATTAATTTAAAGATAGTAAAATCCAACAAAACGTAACAGAATGAAGTCAATCAAAACAAAGCAGTAGAACTGGTACAAGAAGGATACTATGAAAACAATAGCTACTATGTATATCTTGTTATTTTCAGAATAGTTGACCTTTCCAACAGGTATAGTAAGATCAAACCAAACCAAACCAAAATCAAAACAAAAACAAACAAAAAAACCCACAATAAAACCAATAAAAACAGAGTATAAAATAAGGCCAAAAAAAATTAATCAGAATAAGGCAAAACAATGAGAACAATATTGGGCCTTGAAGACAAGACAGAAGAGAATCCCCCATTTTTGCTACATTGTGTACTGTAATCTTCCAAAGAGATGCTCAGGCTGCCAGCCCCAGGCCTGCAAAATGAACAAAACAATACTAGCATTTAGTTGTTTTACGTACCTTTCTTGCTATCAATGTAGCCAGACCTCCGATCGAGCAGGTTGCTTTACGTGGGGAAGGGGGCAGGCTTAGTCCTTGATTCTTAGCCCGTGTGCTGGTTGGCGTTTGGGGGTGGGGGTGGGGGCTCATGTTTCCCTTCCTTGGGTCCACACTGGTCGCGCAGGCCCCCAGAAGGCTGTCTTGTGTCCTGGTTGGAGGCACTCAGGCCTGGCTGGGTGAGCTCCCAAGAAGCCCATTTCTTTTTCCTCCTGGGGTCCACGCTGGTCGTGCAGGCCCCTGGAAGGCTGTCTTACTTGTGTCCTGGTTGGAGGTGCTCAGGCCTGGCTGGGCAGGCTCCCAAGAAGCTCATTTCTTTCTTCTCCTGGGGTCCACGCCAGTCTCACAGGCCCCTGGAAGGCTGTCGGTGATTTCTTTTGATGTGCAAAAATTTTTAATCAGATGAGATCCCAGTTGTTGATTCTTTGAAGTACTTCCCCTGCAGTTTGGGTTTTGTTCATGAACTCTCTGCCTTCCCCTGTGTCTTCAAGATTTCTACCTACCTTGTCTTCCAGTAGATTTAGTGTTTCTATTTTAATATTTAGATCTGTAATCCATTTTTACTTTAGTGCATCGTGATAGACATGTGTCCAAGTTTAGTCTTTGGCATGTGGAAAGCCAGTTTTTCCAGCACCATTTATTCAAAAGGCTTTCTTCCAGTGAACTTGTTAGGCCTCTTTGTCAAAGATAAGGTGACTGAGTGTCTTTGTAGTTGTGTCTGCATCTTCTAATCTGTTCCACTGATCCTCAGGTCTTTTTTTGCTAGTACCATGCTGATTTTATCATTGTAGCTTTGTAGTATAGTTTCAAGTCTGGGATTGTGATGCTTCCTGCCTTGCCTTTGTTACCCAGTATTGCCTTTGCTATCCAAATAAATTTTAGGAATGTTTTCTTTAGATCTGTGAGGTATGCTAATAGAATTTTGATTGGGATTGTATTAAATCTAGTAACAGTTTTGGGAGTATGGCCATTTTCACAATGTTGGTTCTTCCTATTCATGAGCAAGGAATATCTTTCCATTTTCTAATATCCTCTTCAATCTCCTTTTTCAGAGTATTGTAATTTTCTTTCCTTCCTTCTTTTTCTTTTCTTTTCTTTTCTTTTCTTTTCCTTTTCCTTTTTCTTTTTTTTTTTTTTTTTTTTTTTTTTTTTTTTTTTTTTTTTTTTTTTTTTTTTTTTTTTTTTTTTTTTTTTTTTTTTTTTTTTTTTTTTTTTTTTTTTTTTTTTTTTTTTTTTTTTTTTTTTTTTTTTTTTTTTTTGACCAGGGAATCAAACTCATGACCTTGTGCTTGCCAGGCAGGCCTTGTGCTACTAAGCTAAATCCCCAGCCTTGTAATTTTCAGTGTATAGATCTTTTACTTCCTTCATTAGATTGATTCCCAAGTATTTCATTTTTGTGGATGCTATTGTGAAGGGTGTTGTTTTCCTATTTCTGTCTCAGTGAGTTTGTTGCTTGTGTATAGGAAGGCTGTTGATTTGTGAGTGTTGACTTGGTACCCAACTATGCTATTGAATTTGCTTGTTAAATCTAGAAGTGTTTTGCTGAAGTTTTGGGGGTCTTCTATGTAGAGTACCATGTTATCTACAAATAATGATAAGTTAACTTTTTCCTTTTCTATCTTTATTCCTTTTATTTCTTTTTCTTGTCTAATTGCTCTGGTTAGTGTTTCCAAAACTATATTGAATAGGAGTAGAGACAATGGACATCCCTGTTGTGTTCCTGATTTTAGAGTGAAAGCTCAGTTTTGTACATTTAGTATGATGTTGGCTGTTGGTTTGTCAAGTTGAGGTAAAGACCATCTATTCTGATTTTCTGTAGGGTTTTTAAGCATGAGTGAGTGTTGAACTTTTATCAGAAGCCTTTCTGCATTTATTGAGGTGATCACATGGCTTTTGTCCTTGGCTCTGCTAATATGGTGTATTACATTTATTGATTTATGTATGTTGAACCATCCCTGCATCCCTGGGATGAATCCAACTTGGTCATGGTGTATAATTGTCTTGATGGTTTGCTGCATTCTGTATGCCAGTATCTTATTGGGGATTTTTGCATCTGTGTTCATGAGGGAGACTGGCCTGTAGTTCTCTTATTTGATTGAGTCCTTCTCTGGTTTCAATATCAGAGTAATACTTGCCTCCAGGAATGAGTTAGGGAGTATTGTTTCCCTTTCAATTTCATTAAAGAGTTTGAGGAGTATTGGCATTAAATCTTTTTTCAATTTCTTGTAGAATCCATCAGGACTCAGGGTTGCTTTTGTTTGTTTGTTTTGTCTTGGCTTTTTTTTTTTTTTTTGTAAGTTTTTAATTACATTTTCAATTTCATAAACTGATATTGAGTTATTCAGAATTTTTGTATATTTTAGATTCAGCTTTGGTAATTCATACATTTCTAGGAATTTGTCCATTTCTTCTGTGTTTACCATCCAATGGGAGTAAAGATTTTTGAAGGTAGTTATTGGTGATCCTCTGAATTTCCACAGGATCTGTAGTGATTGTATCCTTTTTGTTCCTTATTGTGTGAATTTGAGTTTTTTCTTTTCATTTTTGTTGTTGTTGTTGTTGTTGTTGCAGTTGGCTAGGGGTTTATCAGTTTTATTTATTGTTTCAAAAAACCAGTCTTCAGTCCATTAATTCTTTGTATTGTTTTCTTAGTCTCAATTGTGTTAATTTCTGCTCTGATC